>CAUYQG010157095.1:0-82299 GCA_963574415.1 Tarsius wallacei | reverse complement strand
CTATAGAGTGATTTGTGTTCTTCAGGGTATATTCCCAGTAGGGGGATTGCAGGGTCATACGGGAGGTTGGTGTTTAGAGCTTTTAGGAATCGCCACACTGCTTTCCACAGAGGTTGCACTAGCTTACACTCCCACCAACAGATGACACTTTATTTATTCCACAAAAGTGGGTACTCTATTTCAGATACTTTTCTAGCTTCTGTGGCTGTATCAATAACCAAAGCAAAAAATGCCTATTATCCTTACAGGCCTAATATTCTGGTGGAGCAGCTTACACAATATGCATCATAAATATGTCATTTGTAATAAAATGATAAGTGCTGTAGAACATTGATATAGAATAGCATATGGAGATGAGGCGTAGAAGGGGAACACTACAGTTTTAAATAGTGTGATCAGGGTTGACTTCACTAAGAAAGCGATGTTTAAGGCTGGGCGCGGTGGCTCAAACCTGTAATGCCAGCACTTTGGGAGGCTGAGGCGAGAGGATTGCCAGAGCCCACAGGTTTGAGACCAGCCTGGGCAACTTGGCGAGACCTCGTCTCTACAATAAGTCAAAAAATTAGCTGGGTATGGTGATATGTAACTGTAGTTCCAGCTGCTTGGAAGGCTGAGGCAGAAGGATCGCCTGAGCCCAGCAGGTTGAGGCTGTGGTGGCCGTGAGCATGCCATGGCACTCCAGCCTGGGTGACAGAGTAAGACTCCAACTCAAAAAAAAAAAAAAAAGGAGAGATTTAAGTTTAAGCACTTACTGCAAAGGGTGAGGAAGCAAACAATGTGGACTGGAAGATAAGCCAGCCAGTGAAAAGGTCAAGAAGGGGGTGCCTGACATCTTTAGGACCAGCAAGGGTGACAGTAAAGGTGAAAGTGGAGGAGGAAGTAGGGGAGGGAAAAAATCAGAGGTGGCCAGACCATATGGGGTCTTAAAGGCCGCTGCAAAGCTTTTGGCCTTTATTCTGAGTGAAATGGAGAGTCATTAGGGGGTTCTCAGCCAAGGAGGGGCATGCCCTGACCCTGATTTTTAAGGAATAAGGCTGGTTACCATTATTGAGAAGGAACCAAGGGATGGGGAAGGGAGAGCAAGGGAGAAAGCAGAGATTCCAGGAGAAAACTATTGTACAAATCTGGTGAGAGACAATGGTGGCTTGACCAAGATGGTAGCTGCTTAGGTTGTGAGAAGTGACTGGATTCTAGATATATTCCAAAGGTAAAAGACACAGGATTTCTACCTGGATTGGATGTGATTGGTTGGGTGGAACTTTGAGTTATATAAAACAAATAGAGTATCCAGTTAGCTAATGTGATAAGTTTGAAATTCTGTATTCTGAAGTTGTCCAATAAAGACCCATATTGATAATTGGCTTTCTCTCTGTCCTTATATATGGTTGGAAAAAATATATATATAGGTGAACTTAGCTGAGCTGGAATTGAATATTGTACCTTTCAGAAATGGTTATTTCTATTCAAGGCTTTTCAGAAAGGATTTTTAGAAAAATAGCCAAGTTATGTGTTCTCACTTGCATAATGTTAATAGAAGGCTTGAAACTTCAGCCAAGTAGTGTTCCACTGAAGATTTTTGCAATAACTTTCCATCCTAAATGTGCTGATGACTAATCTTCCATTAAGCTAGCCAAGTCATGCTTCGTTGAATATTAAATTGTCAAGATATTAAAGTTAAAACTTGCTGTAGTAAGCCCAGCATTCACAACACTGATGAGGTTGTGTAGTTGTATGGTCTGAACCCATGATGCCAAAACCTGGTACAGAGTTTCAACTCTGGCATGCTGAGTTTTACTTCTTACCCCATCATCACCACCACCAAAATAGTCTGATTTTCATCAGCTGGCTACCCTGTCTTGGTACAGAAAAACTATATATGTGCTTGAGGCACAAGCAGTCAACAAACACTTCGTTGGTTTCCTAGGGTTAAAGGAATAGCATAATCAAGGGGCTAGTGATTGAAAGCAATTTTTTTTAAAGTGGTTCCATTATACTGTTCATTAGGAGTGGATAGATTTGCCATTTAACTTACTTTTCTGTGTACTTAGCATGACATTTGACGAATTTAATCTAAAGTGAGTATTAGAGTTCTGATTACTATGTTGGGGTATAGTTTTTATCAATTCATTCTAAGGTTCTGGTCCTTCTTTGAGCATGACCCTTAGCAGTAATATTTTAAATTAATTGAGATAATCAAATTTTTCTGTTACTAATGTAAACTTTCCTTCTTCTTTTATAATGTATTTTTAAATCTATCAGTCTGATTCTGTACTCCACATAGAGTGTCACCTGTCACCAAATATGTAGTGTGCATTGTGTTATGAAGGCAAGTTTTTTTTTAAAGTTTTTATTATTTATTATAATTTTTTTTGAAGGCAAGTTCTTTATATAAATCCTGTGTGGGAAAACATCATCTGAAATAGGAAAAATTCTCTTACAGAGTTTGCAGGTGTGACTTTGTGGTTTCCTAGTGAATGGAAGGGTCTTAAAATGTTGCTCAGTCAAATGGACCACTCACTAGATTCCCATTGTTTGCTCTGTAAGAGTGGAGTGGTTTTTGCTGTGGCCTGAGTTTCATGCCCTTTTTCAGAATTTCTATACTACCATCTTACTATCCAGAAAGCCCCAGAAGGCAAATGGGTTATCTTTCTGAAGACTGTTCCTGGAAACCCAGTTAATCACCAGAGCCAACTCCTCAAATTTCATCGGGTCGAGATGAGTAACTAGGGACAGTTTCTAAGAGTTCAGTATTGACACATGCCTTTTGGCCTTTTGTTACTGTAAATCTGTAGGGAGGGTGTTAGGATTGTAGTGGCCTGGAATACACTTGAGTGTGAGCCAAATGAAGGCTTGATCAAGTAAGTGGGCTGAAGTCAGAAGCCATCTTCTTTTCTGATATGCCGTTGTAGTCTTTCTATGGAAACCAGATGTTTTTGTATTGAGAAAGGCTGAAGAGCTTCAGTATTCAGTGTATTCAATTTACAAAGGACACCATTTAGAGAAATTCAAGGCTTAAATAGATACTGTTAACTTCTTGTTTAAAAAAAATTGAATTTTTTTCTAAGTATATTATATTTATACATACACTGTTTATCTTCTTCTAGGAAAACAAAAGCTGTTCATTGAAATAAAAATTCTGAGTCTTATTTGTCAGTTAACTCAGTAATTGGTGGTATTCTTATATAATTTAACACTGAAGCTTTGTTCCCCTGCAAGAAATTACGCTGGATAATGTGTGTGTCTGCGATATGTTATATGAAGAACTTCTGTGTTGAGTAGGAAGAAGGGATTCCATGGTAGCTGTTGTAGTACAATGTGATGAAGAAGTACTTATGATCCATAGACATTATAGTGCCAGTAGATGTATTATTTTAAGAAATTCATTTTTTCCTTTAATATGTGCATATATACAAACAACTAAAGGCTGGTAGAAGAAAAAATATTAGTTATATAAATAACAGATTCTTGAGAAAATTTAAAAATGACATGTATTTTTTCATAAAAATCATAAATTTATGATTTTAAAATACCAAACTTCACATGGATATTGTAAAAATTACAAACAAGATTGAAAGAAATTGAAAGAAAAATTTACTTATAAATCTGACCCCAAAGAAAACCATCATTAACATTTTGGAATGTCTTTTGAGAATTTTTTCCATTTTTATATTTTTATATATACACATGTCCTTCCTCTCTGAGATCATAGTACATACACTCATTTGTGATATCCTTTTTAAAACTACTATATTAAATACTTTTCCATGTCAAATAAATATTCATATATGTCTTTGTTTTTAACCAGATGTCTTATTTGTGCATATTTAATCCCAAATTTATTGATGGATACTTAGGTAATTTCTTTTTTTTTAAATTGGAGTCCTACTCTATCACCCAGGCTGGAGTGTAGTGGCACAATCATGGCTACCACAGTGTCAACCTGCTGGGCTCAGGTGAGCCTTCTCCCTCAGCCTTCCAAGTAGCTGGGACTATAGGCACGAGCCACCATGCCCGGCTAATTTTTTGTTTTATTTGTAGAGAGGAAGTCTTGCCAGGATGCCTAGACTGGTCTCAAACTCCTGAGCTCAGGCCACCTCTTGCTTCCGCCTCCCAAAGTGCTGGGATTACAATCATGAGCCAACGTGCCCAGCTTAATTTCTAATTTTTTTTTTTTTTTAGTTGGAGTCTCACTCTGTCACCCAGGCTGGAGTGCAGTGGCATGTTCACAGCCATCCCAGCATCGACCTGCTGGGCTCTGACGATCCTTCCACCTCAGCCTTCCAAGTAGCTGGAACTATAGGCGCGTGCTACCACGCCTGGCTAATTTTTGATTTATTGTAGAGATGAAGTCTCCCCAAGTTGTCTGGGCTGGTCTCGAACCTGCAGGCTCAGGCAATCCACTCACCACGGCTTCCCAAAGTGCTGGGATTACAAGATGAGCTACCGAGCCCTGCCAATTTCTATTTTTTAGTGCTGTTAGCTTTTCTGTGATAAATACCCTTATGTGCTTTTCTGTTTTTCCCTTAGATGTAGAATTGCTAAGGAGTACCCAGTTAGACTTTGTTACATTTTTTCCGGGCCAGCTTTCTAAAATATGTATTTTCTCACCAGCAGTATTTGAGAGTGCCGATTACCTCATATGTTAAAAAAAAAAAAAACCAAAAAGCGTTATTCATAATTTTCGTGGATCTCATAAACAGAAAAACTCTCATTATTTTAATTTGACTATATTTGAAATCCTTAAAAAAAGGTAAAAATATTTCATAATGTCACCACTTAAAAACTGTAGACATCTTCCTCTATATGTGTATATCTAATTATATGTGAAAAGAAGTGAAAGAGCCCTCTTGGCCCATCCAGTCTTCTGTTCCCTGACGTGTGTAGCTTTTTGGCATACTACTTTGTTTTTTAAATTTACTGATATCATGCCTAACATATCAGTCTGCAACTTGTATGTGTCCCTAAATAGATCATGAACAAACGTATTACTTTAATAGATCATAGGTATATTTTTATGTCCTTCTATTTAGTGACTCATGGTATGTCCATTGTATGGATGCTGCATACTTTGTTTTACCATTAAAGAAAATCTAGGTTGTTTGGTTCAGCAATTCCAGCCTCCAGGGATTTTTTTCTACAAAAATACTTGTGCAAGCACATAAAGGTATACGTGTTTATACACAGGGATGCTCATTATTTTTAATAATGAAAAATTGAAAAATATCTCAGTAATTGAAGAAATTACCCAGTAAAAGAAGAAATTGGTTAAAATATATTATTTCACAAAATGTTATATTGTTCAAAATATAAAAATCAGTAGCTCTACTACTCATGATAATATTGTGAAATGAAAAAACACAGTAATACATACAGTAGAATCATATTCATGTTTAAGTACTCCAGACAGCATCTATGTGCAGATCAGTATTTAATGTATTGTAAGTAATCTGACATTTCAAAGTAGCAAATTGTTAAAAGCTATTCTTTCTAGGGGTGTACCTAGCTGGGCAGGGCTGGAAGGAAAGGGGAGAGGAATAGAAAACTTTTCCTTAGACATATTTTTATTGAAATTTTAACAAGCATATATTTTTTAATAAGCATTTTTAAAATTGAAAAGTACACTGAAACTCTATAAAAAGATTGAAAAATAAAGTATTTTCTTGATACTGAGCAATCTCAATTTCTCCCGCTTAATAGTTTATGATTTCATGAAAACACAGTTAAATATAAAGTAGTATTTCTTATAGATACAAAATGTGGTAGAAGAGCAAGAAGAGAAAAAGAGTAAACTCAACCGTCAGAAGAAAGTTAGCTGGAAGCAGAAGTGGGCGCTGGTTCTAGGGGAACACAGAAGAACTCAGTCATATTCTTTAAGAGGGCCCTACACATTAAAGAGCAGCTGCAGCCAGGCTCGATGGCTTAGCTTGTAATCCCAGCAATTTGGGGGGCCCAGGCAAGAGGATTGCCTGAGCCTGGGGGTTTGAGACCAGCCTGGGCAACTTGGTGAGATCTCGTCTCTACAATAAATCAAAAAATAAGCTGGGTGTGGTAGTGTGCACTTATAGTTCCAGCTACTTGGAAGGCTGAGGTGGAAGGATTGCCTAAGCCCAGCAGTTTGAGGCTGCGGTGACCATGAGCATGCCACTGCACTCTAGCCTGGGCAACAGAGTGAGATTCTAACTCAAAAAAAAAAAAAAAGGAACAACTGGATGGGCCTAAACCTTCTTTTTCCTAGAGACAATACGTTCCCACATTCCCAGTTTCTCTCATAAGAACCTTTGCCATCCTGATTGCCTTGTTGTGCTTGTTCCAGTTTGTCAATGTCCATCTTGAAAAGTGCCTTCTGCTTCCAGTCTCATCAGTGTGGGGTACAATCAGATTAGTCCTTCTTTGTTCAGAAGAGAGGTTTGTTTTTTTTTTTAAGTTGCGACTAAGAGTGTTTCTAAATTTCTGCCTTGTATTTTCTCCTAAGAATTACTAGTCAGCAATCTTGCTTCATTATTTGCCATATGGTGCTTCTAACTTGGTAATTTTATCTAGATATTTTCCTTCTTACCCCCACATTTTAGGTTGAAACCTTCTTACCCCCACATTTCAGGTCAGGGAGTCTCCTGACAAGGAAATTGTTCCTAATCTCACAAGATTCATATTGTCTTTTGCCAAGAGACCATTATTCTAGTATAGAGAGTCGAATCATTGTCTCTGACTATATATATAGCCAGTTATCAGCTTGTAGTATCTTCCTTTGCTTTCTGAATCTTTGAGTGCTAAAAGAAAAAGAAACAAAACAAAACACCCTACTAGAAATTCCTTAATCTTTCTCTTTCTTAGACATGTCTTTATGGTTACTGGGGGTAATTCCCAGGCTTTTTACCCTCCTAATTGATGTATCCTCAGTTGACAGTGGCAGTGAATCAGGTTTGGAAGTGACCCATGCTCCAGGATGACAAGCAGTAGCACATTCAGCGTGAAAAGTTGTCAGTTTCTTTCCTATGTCTCGTTCTCTTCCTGGTGCTTATAAAGAATCCCATAGCTGTGAGAAGCCCTTCCTTCCTTGACGGATCCCCTTTGTCCCCTAGGGGTGAGTATGCTTACCGGTTACCTGGTACTGTGCTTGCTGTTGCTTCTTTCCTTTGCACTTAACAGCTTTTCTGCTGCTGTTAATTTCTCTCCATTCGTTCAGATGTTTTTGTTCTTTCTGGCTGTCTTCAATCTTTGAACCATTTTCCTGCTTATGAGCTGTAGCATAGAGTGATTTCTCAGGTTGTCTCAAATGTTCCATTAGCAAGAATATCAGCTCATATTTATGAGTCACATAATTGATACCAGCTTTAAAGAAGGAAGCTAACTTAGCCTAGGCCTTGCAGACCATCAGGAACAGTTTTGTCACCAGGGCACTGTACAAATTGGGAAAGAAATAAAAGTCTCCTCTTTGGTCAGAGAAGCATAAAAATTTTCTTTCCAAGTGGCTGAGTTAGAAAAAAGTATCTCCTCCAGGATGAGGAATGCTGGGGAGCTGGCTAGTATGGGGACTGATTTTTACCAGTGTTGAGGGCAGCCACACAACTGCTTACAGTAGCTTGGGGTGCTTTATTTATTTTTTTAAATGCCCATCGACTCTGTGGCTGTCTCTGCATCACAATTTTGAAATTTTTGGTCTAGGTGTTCTTAGAAATAGATCCTGCATTCCAGTTACTACTGGTTTGATTCTTTTTTTTAAATAGTTCTATAGAGGTATAACTTACATGTTATAGCACCCATCCCATTGTAAGAATATAATTCAGTGATTTTTAATAAACTTATAGTTCATACAGATATTACTACAGTCTCGTTCCAGGACATTTCCATCATCCCCAAAAGTTCTCTCATGCCCATTTACAATCAGTTTCTGCTCCCACCACTGGGACCAGGGAATCACTGATCTGCTTTCTATCTCTGTAGATTTGTCTTTTCTGGAAATCTTATATAAACAGGATCATATCTTTCTTCTGCTTCTTTCTTCTGCCTCAGTCTTCAGACACGCTTTTTTTAACCTCCAATCTTAAAACATTTGCCTGTCCAGTAACCCCTCCAGCTACCACCTGTTTCTCTGGGCTATTTCTGAACCCAACTTTTCAAGATTTGCCTTCATATATTTGTTCCATTCTTTTCTCTCCTGCGAGCTTCTCCTTTTTTTGTCTTTCATGAATAATAAAAGAACATTAAGAAAAACATGTGGCCAGGCGTGGTGGCTCATGCCTGTAATCTCAGCACTTCGGGAAGCTTAGGTGGGTGGATCATTTGAGTCTAGAAGTTTGAGACCAACCTGGACAACATAGCAAGACCTTGTCTCTACTAAAAAAATTAAAGGAAAAAACTAACTAGCTAAGCATGGTGGCACATGCCTGTAGTGCTAACTTTGTGGGAAAAGGATCACTTGAGCTCAGAAGTTGGAGGCTGAAGTAAGCCATGATTACATCACTGCACTCCAGCCTGAGTGACAGAGCAAGACCCTGTCTAAAAAAAAAAGAGAGAAAGAGAAAAGGAAGGGAGGAAACAGGAGGGAGGGAGGGAGGGAGGGGACGTTTGATATGTATATTCAAGCTTTAAAGCATGGTGACATAATAAATCTACATCTGTGACCATCCCTTCCACCAGCGCTGCAAACAGTGAAACCCATGACTCAAAGTGTCTAAATTCTCTACAATTATTTTTGGTCCTTTTTGATCATTTTTATTTTACTTTTAAAAAGTAGTTTGGGCTGAATTGTCTTTAAAATCCCTCCCATTGCTAAAATTCTCTGATTATTATTGAGAGATTAATTTTTTGCTTGGAAAGTATTATAGAGGATTTATGGCTTGCATTGTTGAATACTACTGTAATTTATTTTATTATGAGGCCTTGGCTTAGAGCATGACATACAATGATAACATCATTTCTATAAGAAATTTATTCTATTTGCATTAATTTGCTTCAGATTTTTTGTTCCAAATTTTCAAAGTTAAAAGCTAGACTTCCTATAATACTTGTTTTCTTTCTTTCAACTTTGGATGGAATACCTTTAACCAATTAACTTGGCCCAAAGGAGGCATGGATGGCAATTATTGTTTCAACTTAATACTGTGACTGCTTAAATATTTAATTAATGTAATACTTGACACTTAAGGAGAAGCTATTTATAGTCATCAAAACCAGGCCTTTTTCTTCTCTTATGCCTGGTATTTAGAGTATTTCTGTTGTAACATAGGTTAGGAATAGGCTTGTCAGTAGTAAAGTAAAACACACCTCCCTTCCCCTACCTCCAGACATAAAGACTGATTAGTGATGGATATTTTAAAATACTTGTAAGTTATTTGTCAATGTCTATACTACATTTTTATCAAGCATTCATTACATTTTTCGATGTTTGGAATTACTTCTGTTATGTATTGATGTCATTCAAACAGTTAACATTTAAAAGCAGACACTAGTTCTTTTCTTGGATCCTTATTTTATGTCATTAATACACTCTAAGAAATATGATGACCTTTTAATGAGTTACACGTAGACCAAAAGTAGTTGACCAGTTTTCTGTGGAGCTGGGTAGGGGTCTGACAGGAAAACCATAGGAAGATGATCTCCTCTTCTTCCTAACAGGACAGGCCAAGGAGAGAATGGAGCTTCACTTAGCACTCTGTGTGTCACAGGAAAGATGCATGCCAGCCAAGGGGATTCCAAGGCATACATTATCCCTGGGCTCTGCAGATTCTCATATGTGGGCAGGTCTCATGACTCTAACACACATATATTTGAGTTTTGCTTTAGTCTGAGAATTTCTAGTTATTAATATTTTTCTTTGCCAGGCTGTTATTATCAAACATACCTATTCTCATGTTGAAAATGACCTGTACTGGTCGGGCACGGTGGCTCAGCCTAGATTTCCAGTGTTTTGGGAGGTCCAGGCGAGAGGATTGCCTGAGTCTGGGGGTTGAAGACCTGCCTGGGCAACTTGGTGAGACCTCATCTCTACTATAAATCACAAAAACTAGCTGGGCGTGGTGGCGTGCATCTGTAGTTGCAGCTACTTGGAAGGCTGAGGCAGAAGGATCGCCTGAGCCCAGCAAATTGAGACTGCGGTGGCTGTGCACTGCACTCCAGGCTGGGCAACAGAGTGAGACTCCAACTCAAAAAAAAAAAAGAAAGAAAGAAAGAAAGAAAATGACTTTTGCTTATAGCATTAGATTCTATAAATCTTTTTGATCAAAGTTTTTGTGCTTTTTCTCCTCCCTAAAATTAAAAATAAACAAGCAAGCATCTCTTCTTTTTAAATGGGTGAGTGAAGATTTACTGGCTTCACAGACAGACTCCACAACAGGGGAAGGATTGTCTTATAGACCTGTGAAATGTCTTATGGTTGCGCATATTTTGAAATATAGCCTCTTGATTAGTGAGGCTCCATGTTACCGGATAGTCTGATTCATCTTTGTACACTTAGAACTTTAACTGGTTTGCTCCAGTTCTCATTTACAATACCAATTACCTTACAAAAACCTCTTTTTAAAAAAAAAAATTTCATTTGCCCTTTTCAATTATCACAAAGTCTGAAATATTAAGATTCAATTCACTGAGGCTTAATTTCATATTTGTCTTACATCTTAATCATGATTGCATTTAGTTAAAAATGGTAAGAAAAATTAATGTGACTTCTTTATCATATGTCTTTAGAAGGGATTTTATTACGATCTTAACTGGTGTAGATGAAGGATGAAAACAGTTCTTCATGAACTACAGAGTGTGGTTAAAATCAGTATTAACAGTCAAAGATAAAGTTTGGTTTTCTATATTAGCTCTCTTTTATTAAACATGATAACCAACCTGAAGTATTTAAAAGCTTACTTGAGTTTTCTTAGTTGTGGAAGAAAAAACAAGGCTGTTTTCAATTAAAAAAAAGAATTAGAAGATTTATGCTTTCAAATCTTCAAAGTTTTTGTATACTTAACAGGTATTTCTTGTGTTTGTGATGGTTCTTGTTTGCGTTATGACAGATATGTTGATTGTATATTATTTTGTGAAGTTAGTTATTTTATTTCTACATTGCATTCTTCCTAGTAAAACTATAACATCTTCAAGATGAACGGAGGGATAGTGTCTGTAGTCTCTCCTCATGGCCATCTGTAGTAATTGTGCAAAGCTGATGTTTTATGGGAGTAAGAATGTCTGTACTTCATTTCACAGGTGGGGAGCATTAAGCGGGAAATGACCTTCACATTTCAATCAGAGGACTTAAAACGTGACTCTAGCAAAAAAATGTCTCATCAACCCTTGTTCTCCTTGGCCATGGAGGAAGATGTGAAAACAGCAGACACCAAAAAAGGCAACCGGGTCCTTGACCATGAAAAAGAAAACACTCGCTCCATCTGTCTCCTTGAGCAAAAACGAAAAGTTGTTTCTTCCAATATTGATGTTCCTCCAGTAAGGTAAGGGAACATTCGATCTTATATGTGTCTGCCCCAGGAAATTGGTGGGGAGCATGAACAATCTCTGTCAGTATATAGATTATCTTTGGTATATAGACTTGCCAGAGATCTTCTGCTAAGAATTTTTTTTCTGTTGTTTGTGTGAAATAGAGCAGGTGACCCTACTCTTCAGAACTGACTTTGAGGCTAAAATTGTAGCTCTAGAAAAAAATGTTCTATTAGATTTTGGTAAATGAATAATAAAGAGCAGAAGAATAAATGCAAAAAATCAGAAAATGCAAAAATTAGAATGAAGCGTGAAATTTAGGACTGAAGACAGCTACTTAATAGCAAGTATACTCAGGCCTTTTGGTCAGAGATGGGCAAACTGTGGCTGCAGGGTCAGTTCAACCCGTACTCTATTTTGTGGGGCCTGGGACATGAGAATGGTTTTTCATTTTTACAGGATTAAAATAAATAAAGAATAGAGAAAACCTAAATTATGTAAAAAAAAACAAACAAAAAAACAGTTTGGCGATTCCCCGTTCATATCATGGCAATCCTTCTAAGACAGATCTACCTTACAATTTGGCCAAGAGGGTCTATCTGGAATATCAAAAGAGCATTATCACATGATGACGTTATTTGAACCACATCCAGTAGCACTGAACCAAAGGACAATATTATGGCAGAATGACAATGGAACAGCGGTAAAACATACACTGTAGACCCTTTACTTACTTTCTTGCTGATCATTTGTCTCACCTAGCAAGTAAAGTAAGCTCCTGTGGTGAGGATTTTATTCCAGTAGATCCATGCTTCATCTCTAACCCTGGCACAAAACGCTTCATTATGTTCTAGGCACTCAATAAATATTTGTCAGATGAAGAAAAGAAAGGAGATGCTGTAGCATGAAAGTTTGCTTATTTTCAATATATGTACCACATTTTGTTGCCAAAAGTCATTTATAACAAAACTTTATAAGCAATTGTTTCAAAAGTCCTGCATTTGTACAAGTGATTTCTGACAGCTAACTAGGAAGACAGTACCTTTGGAAAAGGAATAAATGTGCCTTTCCCACCTGTTCACTTGTTGTAATTAAAACTTCATTTCTTTCTATATTAAATCAAAAGTGTCTTCTCTGGAAAATGATGATGATTCCATCTTGCTACCAAAGTTGTCAGGATTACTAAAATTATAGGCCCCTTTGTTTTCCTTAACCTTCAACTGAAACTGTTCATATATTCATTACTTCTGTTTAATTACTTAGCATTGTTTGCTTTTCAAATTTTTTCATATAAAGTATATATTAAATTATTTAGGATTAGTTCCTTCGACTGTGGTGTTATTGTGAGATGTTTTATTACTCCCTAAACCTGGTAGGCATCTCAATTTGTATCTATTGTTTGGTTGACTCATAGGAAATAATGACATGTTAACAATTTGAAATGTGGAGAGTTAAGCTTTTATTTCCTTCCTAAGACTGTGGGGCAACAATTAGACTTCCAGTGTTAGATAGTTTAGTGCCAACTTGCAATTCTGTAGGACTTACTCTACATAAACTTTCATTAGACCATTGTATATGTTAAAAGACCTGGAATTAATCATTTCAAATTGCCGTAGGTTGTTTTAGGTATACCTTTATTCTTTAATTTCACCCCACTTGAAGTAATTTCTGGGGAAAATAATGAAGAGGTGAGGAAGAAAAATGTTTTCTGCTTTTTCTGACTCTGGTATGTGGAATATTTTCCACCTTTTCAAATTTACTGACTGTGCTTAAAAATACATGAGTCAAGCCAGAGTTATTATGAGGTTCTTAAACCATGTGGGGAAGTTAATTAGGTTTTAAATCCATTAATGTACAGCAAAAATTCCCCAGTGACAAGGTATAATTTAGGCATATTAATCTTCTATGGGAAATATTATTTAGCTTCATTGTTTGGAATGTCTACTAATATACTTGTTTTCATTGCTATAGTAAGAATTTAATCATCTCAAATATAGTATGCCAGCTGTTTAAAAAAAATTACTTTAAAATGATGATGAAAGACTCAAACTTTGTGGATGATAATGATCAAACTCTCAAAATCTGTTCTATTTCTGTTTACTGTTATCAACTTATTTAATAAATGACAACTCTCTACCAGCCTCTAAATAGATCAGTATTTTGTTTTTGAAAACTCTTTTACCTGATATGGTAGGAAGATTAAGAATTTTCCTTATGTTTATTAAGGAGAGGTATTAACATCTGCTGACAGTGCATAAATAATAAGGCTTGAGTAAATCTATAGTACAGTGAAATTTGTTGGTATAAAGAAATCTATATCCAGTCATCCCTCCATATCCAAGGGTTCTGCATCCTTTGAATCAATCAACCATGGGTCTAAAGTATATTTTTAAAAATCATCTGTAGCACGTACAGGCTTTTTTCCTTGTCATCATTCCCTAACAGTACAGTATAACAACTATTTATATAGCACTTACATTCTATGAGGTATTTTAAGTAATGTAGAGCTGATTTAAAGGATATGTGTAGATTATATGCAAATACTACACTACTGTATATAAACAACTTGAGCATCCAAGGATTTTGGTATCTGTGGGGATTTCAGAAACCAACAAGTATATAGTCTGTATATGTATATCTAACCACGTGTTTATTGCAACTTATTCTTCTAAATCTAGACATGACATTTTGGCCAGTTCCTAGAAAGTCATTTTAGGCCAATAGGGTGCAGAGTTCAACAGTTTAAAATCAGTACTGTAATGTTTTTCACTTTATCTTTTGCATATTCCCACGATAGATACTTGTTGAACTTTACTTTCTGTGGTTTGCAAAAATAATCTTGAAGTTTATTTTCTATGGTTTGTATAATGAAAACAATAGATGTAATTTATTTGCTTTCTCATGTCCCTAGAGAGGTCTGGGCACCCACCCTCACTTTAATCTCTATACCCTGCTGTGGTTTAACATCACTGATTTAATCACCTCCCTTGGTTCAACAGACATTTATTGAGTACCTGCTATGAACTCAGTGTTCAGAAAAAAATGATTGAAACAGGATGCTCACCTACCAGGAGCTCATAATGGAATCAGAGAGATACACACAGGAGTAGCCAGTTTTGAATAATAGCTCCTAATTTGCTCCCTTCTCATTAGGACTGGGTGGATCTGTAATTAAAGGAGAATCTCTTAGTATTAGGAAAGTTATTTATTTATTTATTTATTTTTTCTTTTTTTCTTTTTTTTTTGAGTTGGAGTCTCACTCTGTCGCCCAGACTGGAGTGCAGTGGCCGCTCCCGGCCACCGCAGCCTCGACCTGCTGGGCTCTGGCGATCCTTCCGCCTTAACCTTCTGAGTAGCTGGAACTACAGGCGCGTGCTACCACGCCCGGCTGATTTTTTGATTTATTGTAGAGGTGAGGTCTCGCCAAGTTGCCCAGGCAGGTCTCGAACCCGCGGGCTCGGGCAATCCACTCACCTCAGCCTCCCAAGGCGCGGGATTACAGGCTGAGCCACCGAGCCCGGCTAGGAAAGTTATTA
The DNA here is from genome assembly GCA_963574415.1 of Tarsius wallacei. Lineage (NCBI taxonomy): Eukaryota > Metazoa > Chordata > Mammalia > Primates > Tarsiidae > Tarsius > Tarsius wallacei. The sequence goes on along the minus strand of CAUYQG010157095.1, from coordinate 67,342 downwards.
ATTTGACACATCTACTTAAAAGCTTAATTTTCCCTTTATTACTGTCTTTTTCAAGATAGGGATGAATGGAATGGAGGAGAAACTCTGCAGCTGAGATCTACAATGCAAAATCTCTGTTTGTTTATCCATTTTTTAAGAGCATGGTTAAAAGTTGCTAGTTTCGGGAAAATGTAAATCTAAGCAATTATATTAACCCAGATCTGTTTGGCTGGGTCATCGGAGAAGCAAATGCCAAGACAGGATTCAACATGCAAGTGTTTTTTTTTTATTGGGAGAAACACCTCTGGGAGAAATGGACAGGAGGGACCAGGGTAGAAGGGGCCAGGGCAGGAGGGACCGGGGCAGGAGGCAGATGCAAGTCAGTCAGCTGTGTCAGTCAGCCCAGTGAGGAAGAGAGGGAGGGAAAATTGGTGGAGGTGCCTTAGATGGTCTTGCGAAGTCATCAGGAGTCCCACATTTGTATCTCTTGCTGTGCTCTGTCCTTGCCTGGAAGCAACATGGAAGAATTGTGGCCTTGGCACAAATGTAGCAGGTGGTTTCAGTGCCCCCAACAGCTGGGCCCTTGGCCAGTCAGCTCCCCATTGTTAGAGGTCTGTGGAGTTCATTCTCATGGCTCCCCTCCATCCCTCAGAACTGTTCTTTATATGTTAAAATGCCCTGTGTAGTGCAGACTTGAGGCAGGGACCAGTCTCCCTGCCCTTTGGCAGCCCTGGGCTATCAGTGTAGACCACCCAGAATCTTCATTTTTTAAGAGCGCCCCAAGCTTCTTGTGAAAAAATGTCAACTGATGGTTGGTCCCAGGATCCCATGATGAATTCTTTTGAGTAGAAAAGGAAAGAATACAAACTGTCTCTCTTCTGAGTTGCTGGGTTGGTAGGGACCAATCTTAGTGTAGGAGTGTTCACTGGCTCCTGGGATATTGCTTGATTAATTTCAAGGAAAAATAGTATTTTCTTTTTTGAGGGCAATTTGGGGTGAGTGCATTATAGAGCAGGGGTTTTCTTCAAAGTATTCAACATTCTTCAGTAGAGAAAACTAAATAGAAAGAGAGAGCAAGTGCATGTGAACAGCATTTCTCTTTGGAACTAAAGATCTGTCATTCACAGATAGAGAAATTTTTCCAACTTTTTGGATCATTGGGGAGCAGTAAGGTGGATTGGGGGTAACAAGTACTAGACGCGTCGATGCTAGTGAGGACAACAGTTGCTCTCTCTCACTCTGAAGGTTTCATCACATTAATTTAGTAGTGCCTGGTTATACAAGATAAAACACAGCCCCTCCAAAAGAGATTGTGAACAGACAATGTGAATTCACTAATTATAAATATATAGTCTTAAATATTTTTAAGTATCTCTTGAGAAAAATACTGACTTCATGGATCTCTATGGAGAGTTGAGGAAAACAGACTTAAGAGTATAGAGAGAGAGCATGTTTTCAAGGTTCATTCATCTTGTAGCATATATCATATTGCATTCCATAGACATACCACATTTTATTTATGCACTCATCAGTTGATGGACATTTGGGGTTGGAAAGGAAGGTGGGGACAGATCATGTTGAGCTATATTGATTGTGTAAAAGATTTTTAAAGTCAATGCAAAGGATTTCATGGAGGAGGATAATATAATTTTATTTGTATTGTTGAATGATCACTGTAGCTGTTGTGTGTAGGATGGGTTGGAGGGGGATAAGAACCAGTGCAGGAAGACCAGTCAGGAAGCCACTGCATTTGTGCAGAAAAGATATCACTGTAGTTGGGACTAAAGTGACAGCTGAGATGAAGAGAAGGGGACAGACCTGAGAAATATTTTTGGAGTGGAAGTGAGGCTTCTTGGTTGTAAACAACAGAAAGTGACTCTAGCTGATGATAAAGAGTGGAATTTTTTGAAAGACTCTCAGGCAGCTCACAGAGTTGCTGGGAAGGCTGGAGGACCAGGTCAGAAAATGGACAGGAGGGTGGGCAGCTGCAAACACATTTATGTTCATTCATGCTATAGAACTGGGCTTTGTGGCTGCTTATGTGCTAGGAAATTCTCCAGGCACAGGAAGCAAATTCAGCCATGTGATTTATAAAAACTTTACAAATGCCTATTATCATTAGATATCATAATTCCCATTTTACAAGTGAGTAAACAGACTTAGAAAAGCTTTTTTTTTTTTTTTTTTTAGTTAGAATCTCACTCTCACTAGGCTGGAGTGCATTGGTACACTCACGGCCACTCCAGCGTCAACCTGCTGGGCTCTGGCGATCCTTCCACCTCAGCCTTCCAAGTAGCCAGAACTACAGGCGTGCGCTACCATGCCCATCTAATTTTTTTATTTATTGTAGAGACGAGGTCTCACCAAGTGGCACAGACTGATCTTGAACCCGTGAGCTCAGGCAATCCTCTTGCCTCGGCCTACCAAATTGCTGGGATTACAGAGACATGTTAAGTGACTCGCCCAGGTACACTCATTTAATAGATGAGACACCTAAGACTAGGGTAGGTCTTTGACCCCAAGTGAATTTTTGTTCTTTATCATCATCATTAGTATTTATTAGAGAACAATAGCTTATTGTCATTTACAACTGTGATGCCTTAAAATGCATTGGTAATTCTAATACTGCTTGCTATCTAGCCTCTAAAACAATTTGACAGTTGGGTAAGCATTATTAGATGACCTAGATTATTGAAGCATGGCATTTATTATTGATTTTGCCTGATATTAGTGATTTTGAAGGTTCTGATGTTTAAATTGATTGGATTTCACCCAAACAGCAGTTACAGCTAGATTATGCAAAGTAGTAACCGTCTTCTAATTATAACTCTAAAGCTAAAGAATCTATTAGCAAACCAGTTATAACAAGGAAAACAGAAAAATCTGGCCAAAAATATTCCTAGACCTAACCAGCAGTTTATTAGAATACTACAGATTGCAGTTGGAAGAAGAGAAACCATATGGTACTGTTTGTTTTGCAGGGTTTTAAAATATAATGATGTCATATTTATCACTTGCTGGAGCAAATGAAATCATCTTCTCCTTATAGCATGCCATTCTGGGAATTGAATAGTTTAAAAGAACTTCAGAAACTCATCAGCTTTTGAGTTCAAAATTAGGAAATGACCTGAGCTACAAGCAGCGCCCTATGTATGAGGGAAAACGGTGAACTAATTTGGCTACCATTTTCAATGGTGGTGTCTACATTTTCTCCTTTGTCTTTCATGTACATTATGCCACTTATAGGACTGTCTCCTATGTCATATTTGTAATTAGATGAGATAAGGAAAAAAAATCAGTATTTTTCATTTCAGTATTTCTAGAAACTTAGCAGTTCCTGGAACAAATGTTTAATGTTTAAATGCATTAAAAACTTTTCAGGTCACAAACTCTGTACCCAATATGAGACTACTGAAAAGAGAAAGAAGGTCACCTTAACATCTTAAAATGTTTCTTTTAAAAAAATAGAACATTGAGATTTTAGGACATTTCTTTTTAAAAAATATTTTGGGAGAGGAATATAAATGTACACACTCATGCTAGAGAAATACTAATACTCTATAATTTGTGACCTCTCCCTTAAGAACTGAATCAAGCTCCATAAAGTAACTATAAAGAGCATCTTTTCCAAGAAGATTGATCCACTTCCATTCCTTCTCATCATTTCAGTAATTCAGGTCAGCAAGGAACTGTTGTCCCTGATTCTTGCTACATTCTGTCTGTTTGCTACATATTAGCCAAAATGATCTTTCTAAAACTCACAGGTAAAGTCATGTGGATAGAGGAATGGAGACAGAAAAATGGTAGGAACCAATATAATTGACATCATGACAAAATGAAAACCACATTGTGCCATCAGTATACAGCCAAGTTCCATCTTGCTGGGATTTAGATTCTTAAATCAACATATAAATTAAGGCTAGGTAGAGACAAAGCTATTTACAGCATCTTCAATTTTCTGTGAGACCAGAACCTACCATGATAGTCTTGTGATCTGAAAACACTTGAAAAAGAAGATAGTTCTGTTTCTTTTCTTACTCTGGGGCAAATTTTTATTGAATGAAGGTAGAGTTTTTGTTGTTTTAAAAAATAATCCTTTCTTTGTGCCAAATGCCTATAGATGAATTTCTGTAACCTAAATGCACTTACGCTTCCATTGTACTCTAATCTATAAAAAGGAGGAGGCTGATAAGATAAGACAGAGAACTATTCTAAACCAGCAGTTCTGCTTCTTGTACTAACACTAATAACATTGATTGATGTTATCTTAATTTTCTTATTTATGACTTATGAAAGCTTGTTTATGACACGAGTTTGGCTCATGTTGGTGTATGCTTATGTTTGTGTGTGTTTTAAAGAAAACTTTACACTCACTTTGCTTGACTTTAAATATGACATTTAAAATCCATCATTTTCCTACAATTGTGTACTGTACCCCGTTATTATAAGCACACATTATTGCCAAATTAGAAGGTGCCACCTGCTTAGGATGACATTGTGAATTTAGAATTTTAGTCATTAATCTGAACTTTAAAAATAATTAATAATTTATGTTACTTTGCTATTAATGAAGGATATGCCGTCTGGATCAACTGGGTAGTTATGAAGTAGAATGCTGAAACCAAGAAGTTCAGGCATTTGCAGGCATCACTTCCCAAGAGTCCTTGGCTGATTAGTAAATATCCTTCTGTGTAAATCATCACTAGCTGCAAAATGGAGAACACTTAACACCTGAAGCTTCAGGTGGACCAATGGCTCTGTTGTGCTAGGCTGGCCATTGGTCTTGTTGCATAGGTTGGAAATATGGGAAGGCCCCCAAATGCTTGAGTGCCATTATTCCATTTTTTTGATATCCATGCCACAGGTTGCCTCTGCAGAATTGGTTTACATGTAGATTTGATGCAGCATATTTTTTTTAAATCCTCTTTACATCTGTTCAAAATTTAAACAATCACATAATAGAGATAATTGGATTCTCACTACCTCCTACTCCTCATCTCCCCTTGTCAATATAGGTTCTATATTCTGCGTTTATTACAGAAAGGCAAATAATAATGAAGCAGGATGTTGGTCATTTATTTATTTAAAAAGAATAACAGTTGAACAGTGCTGTCCAATAAAGATTTAATGTGAGCTAATCTGTAATATAAAATTTTAATAGGTATGTTAAAAACAAGAAAAAGAAACCAGTGAAAATAATTGTAATACTACATATTATTTAAGCCAATATGAGCTAAATATCATTGTTTAAACATGTAATCAATATAAAAAGTCATTGACGAGACAGTTTCTCTTTTTTTTTTTTTGCATAGTAGATCTTCAAAATCTATGGAAGAGTATATTTTACTCTTCCAGCACATTTCAATTGGACTAGGCACATTTCAAGTGATCTGTAGCCACATGTGGCTAGGGGCAGCTGTATTGGACAGTGCAGCTTTAGAATAAAGCATGGGTTAATTTTGCATTTCTGTCCAACTTGTCATCTATCCCTGAGGCAGTGTTCTCCCTTTCTCCCTCTCTCCCTCCCTCTCTCTCTTCCTACTCCTATACACATGAAGAAAATGCCTCACCCTGCTGGGGTGGAACAGTAGCTTTCTATGGCAGTGTTTCTTAAGACTTGGGCAGGGCAGGGGGAGCATCCCCAGTAGGGAGGGAGATATTTCATCAACCGTGGGTCAGAGAATATTTAGTTGGACCGGTTGAAACTAAATAGATTTAATTGGGAATCTGCAGCACGATTCCTCCTTGTCCCCTAAAGGGAGAATGACTCCCAGTTGTGCATAACTGATGTTTGTACAATTATAATTATTATGAAGATGTTTAAATTCCATCTAAATCAAAGGAAGCCTAAATGGTATCTTCACAATTGTGATTCTTTAAAAACATAAAAGCATCTTTGTTTCCAGAGTTTGAGAGAGCCTCTTTAGCTATTACTAGATACTCTTGACACTCTCCATGGTAGCGACTGCTAGAGCAGTTCAAACATACCAAGTAAACATACTTTAGACTTAGACCAAGGTTATCATACTGAATGCATTTACATATGCTTTTTAAGTATTGTAAGAAAATAGTTAATTGATACATACTACTTGTAAACTAGGAAATGAAACAAATGTAACAAATATTTTTAAAAAGACTTCTAGGTATAAAGGATTTATTTTGTTACTGGCTTGAATTGTAACTGATTCTTCTTTTAAATATTAATTTATTTTTTCCCCTCCTATAGAGTTCTTGGTGGAGAAATGATAAGGGATACAGTTGGAGAGTTAGGCTTAACTTGGAATACTTTTCTAATTTGATTTTTATCTCTTAGATTATAGAGAGCTGTTCAGGTGATACCATTAAATTGACATTTTCAAAAAGTCATCTGGTACCTTGTGGGTATGAGGAGGGAGGAAGTGTATACAAGTTTTGACACTAAAGGCAGAAAGAATAAGAGGCAGATGTTAGAAATCTGAGAGAGGTACATGTAAAACCTTTAACCAGGACAGAAGCATCAGGGAAACGAGTTCTGTTCAAGAGAGTATGAGGTGCACTCTCCACAGAACTTAGATAATAGAGCGGGTGGGGAGATTAGTAAGAATGAAGGGGGTGTTCAGGATGTTCCAGAAATTCTAACTTGGGCATCTGGGTGGAGAAAATGGTTGGTGATGCTAGTTTTTTTAAAAGTAATTCAGGAGTAATATAAAAGTGGAGGGAAATCAGGGGTTTAGTCATAGACGTCTTGAATTTAAGGACCTTTAACAGGAAAACTGTGCAAAGGCCTGCATACTTTGAGCAAAAATCAAATAGACAATGAATGTATTTATAAGGAAGGGCATGTAGAGAACTTAAATAGAAAACTCATGGTCATAATGTAAATAAATGCACTAGAAGTGCTTGCTATTTTAAGATATTTTGTTTTAAAGTAAATAACCACCTCTCTCCATCTTGATTTTCATAAATTGGCTTTTTGTGAGGCAAACTTCACTTGTACTGCTTTATTCCTGAACGATGAAAAGATTTTGATTGCTCTCCCTCACTCAGAATTTGTTTTAACTAGATTTGGAAATACTTCTTCAGTGGTGCTCATGAACTCAGCTGTCTTAAATCAGATTTGCCTAATTTTGCTACCCTTTTCTAAGAATAACATCTTTTAAGGTCATCTGCTATTTTTTAAATTCAATTTTCTCTTATGTATTTTTTTATGTTGCTTGTATCTACAAAGTATAAGATTTTTCAAGTCATCATGGAAACATTTTGTTTCTTGTGATTGATTATGCCAGGATAACTCTAATCCTTAATGTTTGTGGGATGTGATCAGACTTTACTGAGTTCTTCAAAGGCTACTGGAAACTGAATCTTAGTTACTGGTAATTGTGAACTGTTTTTGGAGAAACTGTTCTTTCTAACCACAGTTGATACAGACATTAACTATGTGGTCTTCAAAATATCACTCAACTCCTTGCACATACAATGTAACTTCAGAAATACTAAGCAGGTAGTGTTAATGATCATACCAAACATTCGTGTTGAAAGTGCCAGCCAGATGGCTGCACCACATTTGTTAGGAGGGGCCCCGGAGAGCATAGCATTTAGTCTCTTTTGTGCCTCTTAACCAAAATAGAAAGCATCATCCCCATTATAGCTTATTTAAGAATTGTGTTCTCCCACGTTTAGTTTTCAGGGCTCACAAGTTTCCCTTTTGATTCATTCCTAACAAACAGTACAGTCATATTTTCCACATAGCCACAGATAATGTTACAACCAAAATTAACATTTGGAACTAAAAGGAACCGTTGCTACAAACCTGAAAAGAGACGTGATCTGCCATCAGTGTGTTAAGCCTCAGATTCATTGTCACATTCAATTACTGTCCCCTTCTTTGTAGGCCATTAAAAAAAAATAAAGTAAAATCCACAACTTAAAAAAATCTTTCTACCTTCAGTTGCAGACCATTTGGGGAGGTATATAATTTCAAAGAATAAGAAAGGTCTCGAAAACTATGTTTCTACGTTAGAGATAAAACAGCTTAGAAAATCCAGCCGGTGGTCAGGAGGAGGAATTTTGGAGTTCTGCCTCGCATTGATCTTAAGGAAGTCCTCTGACTTCTCCCACAAGACTGGCACCTCCTGTGTGCCTCTGCTGCAGGAGAACCATGCCTTCTGGCTATGCCTGCTCACTTTCCAGCAAGCCAGAGTTTCCTTTCTCCCAACAACATGTGTCCAAGCTGGTGGGACAACCTGTTTTTCCCTAAGATAAAATCAGGCTGAAGAGAGAAAACCAAGAAGGTTTGGGGCTTAGCTGTTTCCTTCAAAACTAGAAAGACCCTTAACAATCTGCAAAGGTTGAAAAAGAGGCAAAAGCTCATTTTGTGATTTTAAAATGTGTAACGTATGTTTACAAAATGTTAGTTTATTACATTACTTATTAAATTGCCAATTTTTTTGTAGCCACAATGATAGATATAAAACAGAAGAACAGATCATTCCTCTCACTGATGGATCAGACAATAGTGTATTATATATACAATTATATTTTTTATACTTCAACTGTTTTTTTGTGTGTGTGTGTGTCAGGGTCTCACTCTGGCACCCAGGCTGGAATGCAGTGGCATGATCATGGCTCACCACAGCCTTGACCTCCTGGCTTCAGGTGATTCACCCTTCTGCTTCAGTCTCCCAAGTAGCTGGGACCATAGACATGTGTCACCATGCCCAGCTAATTTTCAGTTATTTTTTTCCCTTTACAATCAAACTAAAAATGCATTAAGCAGAGCTGATACATTCATAAGCTAAGCCAGCACATATATTACCCTACATTTTCTGCTCCAAATATTGGTTTGTTTTCTGTTGGCTAATTTTTTTTTTTGGTTATTTAGAAATATTAGATGCCTACTCAGAAGTAACAGTTGTGCTAGGCTGTCCCAAGATCTATCCTGTAGAGAATGCAATAAGCTTTCTTTCTCATAATTTAAAAATCACACCTCTTCACCAGATAGGTGTTCTATAAGGATCTGATTATATGGGTTCCTAGATGTTACAACTGGCTGGGGGCGGGCCTCTTGCCTCATTCATCACATGATGGCAAACTCAGCAGTGCCAAGCTGCAGCCACCGGACCTACCTAGATGTGGCACCCAGAGACAGGGTTACTTTCTGCCCTTCAGAAAAGCAAGAGGCCAGTAAGAAACAGGTTTCCACAGCTTTTCATTGATGTGCATGATGTTTCAGGACTCAGAATTGTCTATGTTGGGTCACTCCTTCTGTTGCCATCCTTGTAAACAGAGGAAGACATTATTGTATAGGAATTGTGGGGCCTGCATTCCCTATGGAACCATGCCCAGCTGAGCTGACTGAGTCTAACGTTGGCTTCTTTTGGTCTCAAAAGTAACACCATGCCGGTTTGCAAGTTTGCACCAGCATACGTAGCAAAACCATAGAGTTTCTGCTTCAGTCATTTCAGCAGTGTGTGCAAAAATAAGAAGCTATTTTTTTTTTTGTATATACATGTCATCACCCTGAGGACAGTATGGCCCTTAATAGCCATTGCCACATATAAGTGATCCAGTGGCAGAGACCTTTGCTGTGGAGGACTCCACTCTGTGTAGTATCAGCAATATTCTTTATCAGTCCAAGTCAAAATCAGGCAGAATGTCTGCATTTGCAAGGATATGCCTGTGGCATGGGATGGCTCCCACTCTTGGTTATGAGGTTTTGTCTCCACGTTGTGGAAACTCTATTTGGTCCTGTTTAGCTTCAGAAAAGCCAGCCTTAATGGAAAAAAGACACTTCTTCTTCCAAAAATAGAAATTAAAAACTGAGTTTTTCCAAGCTTGTAGTTAAAACTCTGATGTCCAAATATGTTTCTTTTTCTTTATTTCCTAGACTCTGAGTAATTTAATTATATTAATTCTAATTGTCCACATACAGGAAAAACATAAACCCTTTTTGTCTTCTGCCTTCCTGGGCTATAAGTACAATGAGATATTTAGTCCAGATGAGGGCTGCAAAACATGTCGGGTGTCCTGCTGTATGTGCTGTGGTGGTCATTATGTTATGCTGAGGTCAGGGTTTAGATCTCACAGTGCAACGGGAAGTATGAACATCTTGAAAATCATCTGCTCGATCCTTCTGAAAGATGGGAAACGTTTTTTTTTCCCCCCTCAAAGTGGAGTTTGGGTTTGAATAATGGACTTAAATACTTTCTAAAAGCCGATTTCTCAAATTTTACCACATTTTCATTTGTGAGGCAGCACTTAAAATTCATCGTGCACGACTTCATGTGCTGATGTGCTAATAGTCTCCCTTCTTGTTTGAGAGGAAGAGATGCTACTTTCTGCTCCATCCTATGAAATACACCACCACCTGCTTCACCAAGCTGGAATGTGGTATTTTTCCACTGAGGAGTATGCTTGTTTTTGCAGTCAGAACACAGCCGTGCTGTTTGAAGACGACACTGATGATGGCAAAGGATCAAAGGTGGGGGGCGACGGCAGGTGGCAGCTTAGGGAGTGATCAAGGCAACTGGTGTGGCTCATTGCTGTCTGCAGACGCATGGGAGCTGGTGAGAGTCCCAGGGTGAGGTAGAACAATTGAAAATCAAAGTCAGGCAGTTTTCATGTAAATCTGACCATGCTTGGAAAAAAGCAAGCCACTGTTACTGTATCTGGAATGAAGATCAATCTTTTGGAAGATAGAATACTTAATTTGATGGGTAGAAGACAAAATGACTTATCTTTTTTTCTTTAAAAAAAGAAATTAGTAAAGAAGGAAAAAGTAATAATTCTACATGAAAAAAATGCTGTCTAGTTTTTATGTTTATTCTTTGACTCTCAGGGACTTTCTCTATTTCTCTTAGTAAAGTGAAATTACTCTCAGGTACATTTTCTGTTACCTAAGAGGAGATGTTAAATCAAGTCAGTGTCCCCTATAATTCCAGAAATGATAAGGTAGTTGATGGCTACAGGGACTTGTCACCAGAGACCCTGCAGTTGAGTTGGTATGAGTTCCAGGTTGTGGACTTGGGAATGCAGTACAGTGTCTTATCAGAGATCAGGGATTTCCTTGCTCCAGGTCGTTCCCAAGTTCCCCTGAGCTACCACATCACAAGCCAGAAGTGCTCTGGAAAAGCAAGGCATGCCTGCTTAAAAGGCAGTGATAACTCTGTTAAGTGACCAGGGTGGGTCCCCATCTGGGAACTTTACCAGCCAGCAACTACTGGTTTGCTGATAAAGAGTAAGGTTTATATGCCCAGTCTTTGCCTATTTCAAAGGGGTAGGATGTTTAATTTTTACAGTTTGATAATATTACTTATAGTTACATCCCAGTAGCATTCTAAAAAACAGAATTATGAACTCTAGTAGGCACTGCAGTGGTGACTCCAATGGTGATTAGAAACAAGGAATTAATTTAAAAAATCAAATGTTATGGTGTACCCCCTCCCCAACACCAATCTATGATGAAGTTTTCAAACTGATGGACTGTTCTGCCTTTTCGGTATTAGAATGGCCTTTCTTTTATGAAATTATGATGATAGATGATAGGGTTTTTAAAATATATATATATGTATGTTTAAATTGTAGGAAACGTAAAACATTAGCAATCTTATGTTGGTTCCTAATTTTCAAAAAATACTTTGAGGTCTGACAATCCCAAAGTCTGAAAACTAGAGGAAAAGGCTGTCCCCTAAAAGTTAAAAAATAAAATAAAATAAACATGGATTCTTCAACTCTGCTAATGGTGTGCTCTTGGTAAACAAAACCCTCCATTCTGTCATCTGTTGTTACAGATTTTTTGGACACATGTACCATTCAAGCTCTTAAAATCCTTTCTGGACAATCAAGAAACATTAGAATTTATCATTAAGTATTACCTTGTCTCAAGAGAAATCAGCATTTACTTTAGGGTTCAGGTCCGAAAATTAAAAGATACATCTAATTTAATGCTAAAACGATTTACAATGCAATATTTCGGTGTAATGCAATATTATAATTACTCCTTACAATTTTTTAGAATGTATTATTGCTTGCATCCCACAATTTGGAATGTTAACAATAATTTCCAGATTGTATGGTTTGAGCATTTGTTCCCCCCGAAACTCGTGCTGAAACTTGATCCCCAATGTGACAGTATTGAGAGACAAGAGTGCTTAAGAGGTGACTGGGTAATGAAGGCTCTGCTCACATGAATGGATTAATTCATTCATGGAATAATGGATTTATGGGGACTGGTGGATTTATAGAAAGAGAAAAAGAAACCTAGTCTACTCAGGCCACTCGCAAAGTGATGCCCTGCATGGCCCCAGGACTCTGTAGAGAGCACCCACCAACAAGAAGACCCTCACCAGATATGGCCTCTCAACCTTGGACTTCTTAGTCTCTTTAATTGTAAGAAATAAATTTATTTTTCTTTATAAATTACTCAATTTTAGGCATTCTATTATAAGCAACAGAAAATGAACTAAGATAGAAAAATTGGTACTGATGGTGGGGTGTTGCTCATAACAAATACTTGAAAATGCGGAAGTGGCTTTGGAACTGGGTATTGGGTAGAGGCTAGAAGAATTTGGAGGAGCAGGCTAGAAAAAGCGTAGATTCTGGTGAAGGCTTATATGAGAATCGAACTCACCTGTCCAAAATCAAAGGATGGACACAGAGACGTGGAGTGCAGCAGAAGTGGGACTTCAGTGATGGTTTTGCAAGATGTCTGGTGTGCAAGCACACCAAAGCAGGAAGAGTCAGCACCTTTATCCCTAAAATGCACATCCCTCTCCTAGTTCCTCATTGGAGGAATACTTGCAGGAGTTACATGCTTTGCCGTAGGATGCCTACGCGTTACATGTTGATTGGTTCTACAGGATTATCTCATTTACGTGTCCTATTTGCCGGTTGGCTTACAGGATTACTATTCTGATTGGATTCTGCCAAACGTAGCCCACCAAAGTAAAAAGCCCGCAAAAAGGAAGTACAAAGAAGCAGGAAGTGAATCAGCAAAGAGAAGCACAAAGCATTTATCTTGAGAACCCAAGATAAACTGGGCTCCAATTTGAAAATAAATCACCATTCTTATTTCTCACAGCTTAGAAGATAAGAAGACCCGGGAATGTTTGGAACTCTGTAGAGACTGGTTAAGTGGTCATGACCAAAATGCTGATAGAAAAATGGACAGTAAGGGCCATTCTGATGAGGTTTCAGGTGGAACTGAGGGATGAGGTGTTGGAAACTTGAGTCAAGGCCATCCTTGTTATAAGCTGGCAAAGAATTTAGCTGCTTTGTGTCCATGCTCTAGGCTTTATGAAACGCAGAACTTCATATCTGTGAATTAGGATATCTGGAGAAGAAATATGTAAGCAGTGAAGCATTCAAGCTGCTGCATGGCTACCTTTAACCACTTGCTTTAACCTGTGAGAAGGAAAAATGACTTAAAGATAGAGTTTATAATCAAAAGGGAAGCAAAGAAGAAAGGATGGGAAATCTCTCAAGCCTGGCCATGTAGAGTGAAAAAGCAAGTTCAGCAGAGGAAACTTAGGGTATAGCCCAGTGACCTTTGCTAAGGAGATTAGCACAGAGAGAAGAATGGTCAAGAGAATGGAAGGAAGACCCTGTAGGCATTTCAGAGATCTTGGAAGCTTCCCCTCCTGTCACAGGCGGAGAGGCCTAGGAGGGCAGAATGGTTTCTTGGGACAGACCCACAGCACCCTCCACTGGCTTGTTGCCCAAGACCCCCTGTCTGCCCCCTGCATTCTAGCCCAGTACTCCTCAGCTACCCCAACTATGGCTCAAGTGGCCCAGGTGCAGTTCAACCCACTGCTCTGAAAGGTACAAGTGCTAAACCTTGGAGGTGTCCATATGGTTGTGTTAATTCTGCAGGCTCACAAAATGCAAGAGCTTTGGAGGCATGACAGCTCCCACCTGGATTTCAAAGAATGTGTGGAATGGCTTGTGGGCCCAGGCAGAGACTTACAGAAGGGCGGAGCCACCACAGAGAGAGCAGAGAGCCCCCACTAGGGCAATGCCAAGCAGAAATGTAGGGTCGAAATTGCCACAATACCTAGTGGAGCCATGGGGGTGGGACCACCACCAAGACCTTACAACCTTAGAGCTACCAGAGTTCATTGCTAGCCTGGGAAAGCTGGAGCATGGCCTGAGCCCAGAAAAGCCATGGGGGAAGGGGTGCCCAAGGCTTTGGGAGCCCAACCCCACACCAGTGTGCTGGACATGAAGTCAAGGGAGGTTATTCCCCAGCTTTAAGATTTAATGTCCATTCTTGTGAGTTTCAGACTTGCTTGGGGCTTGTTACCCCATTCTTTTTACCCATTTTTTCCTTTTTCAATGGGACTATCTACCCTATGCCTGTTCTGCCATTATATCTTTTTTATTGCAGAGATGAGGTCTCACCAAGTTGCCCAGGCTGGTCTCAAACCCATGGGCTCAGGCAGTCCTCTCACTTCAGCCTCCCAAAGTGCTGGGATTATAGGCGTGAGCCTCTGTGCCCAGCCCTGCCATTATATCTTGAAAGCATATAACTTCTTTTGATTTCATAGAGACTTTGGACATGGACTTTTGAGTTGATACTGGAATAAGTTAAGATTTGGAGACTATAAGGATGGAATGACTGTATTTGTATGTGAGAAGGACATGAGTTTTGGGGGTAGGAGTTGGCAGAATGCAATGGTTTGTTTGTTCCCACCAACTCATGTTGAAACTGTATCCCCAGTGTGGCAGTATTGGGAGGTGGGGCCTTTAAGGATGTGATTGACTCTTGAAGGCTCTGCCCTTATGAATGGATTAATCCATTAATGGATAATGGGATATGGGTTAGTGAGTTATCATGAGGATTGGTGGCTTTACAATAAGAAGGAGTGAGACCTGGGCTGGCATGTTCAGTGCCCTCCCCATGTGATGCCCTGCACTACTTTGGGACTCTGGAGAGTCCCTGCTCTGCTGCAAGAAGGCCCTCACCAGATGCAGCCCCTCAACCTTGGACTTCTCAGCCTCTATAACTTTAAGAAATAGATTCCTTTTCTTTGTAAATGACCTAGTTTCAGGTACTCTGTTATAAGCAACAGAAAATGGACTAAAGCAACAAGTTTTATTTGGTTTCTAGATGAGGGTTAGTTTTTTCAAGAAGCAGACAATTATGGTTCTCCATTTAAAGGACATAAGCTTTGTAGTAGTCAAAGTCAATTGTTTACAATGAGTAATTAGTATCATCACCACCACCAAGTCCCGTTGTACCCACAGGAAGCATTTGGAAATGTCTAGTGGCCAATTTTAGTTGTACAAGAGTCCTGCACAATGCCTAAAATTCTCCTGCCCCAAATGCCAGTGCACCCTCATTGAGAAACATTGGTTGATTTCATTTATCATAAAATGGAACAATAGTTTAATATAATTGTATTATTATATTAACTGCACAAATTTTATTGATCAATATCAGAGAACACTGAAGATAAAGTATAGTTTGACCTCAAGTGAGCCTTACTATGAATCAGAACATTGTTCAGATGTGGCAGTTTTTTGAGGCATTTTATTTCTTTTTTTCAGCTTAACATAATGTAAAAGTGTATTTTCAATGTTCCAGTCAGTCCTGGATATATTTGGCTGATAGTTGAAGAAATAAAATCTTCCTGCAGGCTTCGGTTATTAAAATAGAACCAACCACCCACTCATTTTATTACGTTCTGTGGAATGTTTTTGAATGACAGTATAAGTATTTTAATTGGTCTCCAGCTGATTTATAACCCCTTGTTTTATGTTTTACATTTTATGTCTCAAAATTACAAGTTACAGTGCCATTTTTATTCTATGCCATTAAAACAGGGTGAACAGCATTTTTAAAAAAGAAAAAGGCAGGGTCCAATCAGAAGTCCAGGGGTTTTTCATTCACACTGTCTCTTCATTTTTAGGTGCTGACATTTCTTGTCGGTCCACTGAGTCTGCTGCTATTCATTTAAGCTCTGTGTGTGTCTGTATGCGGGATGGGATAGGGAGATTCCCCCACAGCTGGATCCTTGCTGGATCCAGAAAATAAAATCTGTCACTAATCTCCTGGTTTGAACACAGACTTGCTTAGTTTAGTGTCTACCCTATGCACTTCTATCTCTATGTGATGCTATACATGCCGTATGTTTTTACTGAGTGACTTTTCACTTTTGTTTCCATAAGTGCGTGTGAAAAAGTTCCTCAGAATGCTATTCATGGGACCATCGAGACTAGAGAGGGAAAATAATCCTAGAGTTTCTCTCAAAGCCCAAAGCCTCAAGTTTAATTTCAGTTTCATCATTTTACATGTTTTATCATCAGTGGCTCACTTAATCACAATGGCTAATTTCATATCCACTTGTTGGTTTGTTCCCAGGCACAGCTTTGTGTGTCCAAACAGAAACAGAATCTGTAATTAACTGTGCATTTGTTTGCAGAGACCTTGTCAGTTTTATGGTTGGATCTCTTTCATCTAGAAGCATTAGTCTCATATTGTGTAGCTTTCTTCCTGAGAATAAGCTAGACAGGTTAGAAAATTTTAATAAAAGAAGAAAAAATTTTTTGTTTTTTTTCAGTGTGAATCTCGCTGCTCAAAAGATTTGATGTGTCTTATGAAGTTTATTTTTATATTAAATAGTTGTCTTTTATATGGGCTGTTTCCTGAAAAGATTTTTTTTCCTCAAAAGATTTTGAAATGTTGAGCTACAAGACGAACAGCTATTTCTTTGATGATCAACTGTCTAATTGTTCTTTTTACATCATGTCATTAAAATCAAACCTTATGGATGTGTTTTCATTTATTTTTATTTTTTAGTTGGAGTCTCATTCTGTTGCCTAGGCTGGAGTGCAGTGGCACTCTCATGGCTAACACAGCCTCAATCTGCTGGGCTCAGGTGATCTTTCTGTCTCAGTCTTCCAAGTAGCTGCAGCTGTAGGCGTGCGCCACCACACCTGGCTAATTTTTTTGTTTATTGTAAAGACATGGTCTCACCAAGCTGCCCAGGCTGGTCTGCAACCCCTGGGCTTAATTAGGCAGTCCTCTTGCCTCCACCTGCCAATGTGCTGGGATTATAGATGTGAGCCACTGCGCCTAGCCTGTGTATTTCTTTATAAAGTCAATAGAATTGAAGACACTTAGGTTTCTGCCCTAAAATTACATGTATTCTTAAGAAACAGATCAGCCAGGCAAAAAGTCAAAACTCACCGGACAGTGTTAAGATTTCCTTAAATGATACATTTCTCTTCCTCTATGGTATATATACATCTGGTTTATTTATAGTTTCATTACTTCTCAGTTTTATCCAATTAATGTCAATTTTCTTATTACTTACATCAAGTACAAATTTCTGAAGTTGTCTTTGCAATGATTCCTAGTCATTTGCAACTCTTATTATGTCTTTGCCACATTATTTGAAATTCTTCCATTTTCCTATTTATGTTGGATATCATCCAACGCACTTAGCAAGTAGGAACAAATCACTTACCCTTCTTCCACTAATGAAGCAGTGATATTGCATTGTCTTAGATAAACCAGTTGCTTTTTCCCTGCCAAATAAAATCAAATAACTCTTCTCGTTTTTCATTCTGGAGCTTAGAAAGCAGTCAATAAAAAGAATGAAGAAACCTCCTTAATTTATTGTAGTAGTCTGTATTATTGATGATCCCTTTTTTGTTTATTGTTCTTTTCTTTTTACTCATGCCTTTAATTGTTTTATTATAAAGCAGTATAGAACCATTTAAAACCATTTGTAAATATAGAGAAGCAGAATAAAGAAAACAAAGCATCTGTAAACCAGTCATTCGGAGTTGCTATTATTAATACTTTGATAATTATTTTTCTATTCGTTTCTTTATATTATACTTTATATCAAAAGCATATTTATTCCAAATAATGGTTTTACATGGTACATAATGTTTTGAACTTTTGAAAATATCTATTGTAGGGGGAATGGAATTGGCAGTTGAGGGAAACTGCTGGGGGGGGGAGGAGCACACCTTGTCAACAAGGGTACCTGCAATAATCAACGTTTGTATACCTAACCCTGAATTGTAACCCACATCTTTATAATAAAATTTTTTTAAAAAGACATAGACATTTGCTCTTTAAAAAGTATCTATTGTAATTAATACATTGTGGACATATTTCATAAATATATATATTCATCTAGAGCATAATTTTAATGAATTGTATTACATCATATGTGTGTGCCATTTTTTATTCAACAATACCCTAGTAGACATTTTGGTTGTTTTTATTTATTTATTATTACAAGTAGCACTGTAGCTAACTAAATTAGTTAGCTGTGTAATAAATTACACCAAAACCTACTGAATTAAAGCAACATACCTCAGGTCTATGCGTCAGGAATCTGGACTGGATCCTCTGCTTCGGAATTTCTGACAAGTCTGCAGTTAAGGTATTGGCTAGGGCTTTCTGAAGGCCCGACCAGGGACAGATCCACTTCTTAGCTCATGTGATTGTGGCAGAATTCACTTCTTGAAGGGCTGTTGAACTGAGGGCATCAGTTCCTAGGTGGCTGTTGCCTGGAGGTGGCTTTTAGTTTCTTGCCATATGGCCTTCCCTAATGTATCAACTTGCCGCAGCAAAGCCAGCAAGAGGAATCCTTTTATACTCCTAATGTGTTAGAAGGATCTCATGTATTTACTGTGCTAAGGGGAGAGTCTGATAGCAAGACAGAAATCACAATCTTTTGTAGTCTAATTGAAGAAGTGACATTCCATGCCATTACTTTTGCAGTATTCGCTTTGTTAGAAGCAAGTCACTAGGCCAGCCCACACCCCATTACATGAGGTGTGAATAACAGGAGATAGGGCTTACTAGGGCTCATCTTAGAGTATGCCACCCACATTAGCTATCTTATAGCTAAGCCTTGGGTACATCCTTATGTATTCCCAAATGATAAGGCTATGAAGAAATATACCTGATTAAAGGAGCAGTCCCTGTTTGAATAAACAGCTGAATCTTCCCAGAAAGGGGGAAAGAGATTTCTACCTCTAAGTAAAGCAAGTGAGAAATGCAAGGCCCAGAGTCACAAATGATCAGAAGAGCAAGCTGTCCCAGGTATAGGAAATGCCTGGAACCTTGGTGGCTCGCACGGGGGCATTCTTAGTGAAGAAATGACAGCTGACTCTCAGCCTGTGGGAACTACCGTCCTCATAGCAGACTCTGATTTGTCAGAGAACATGACTCACTGAGCCCCTCAGTGAGTAATGTCTGTTTTTATAAGTTGTTTGCATTCCTACCATCAATTACACTACCATTAGCTCAGAGAACCTTATCTCTCTCTGTTTAAAAATCCCTTTCTCTGTTTCAACTCTTTATCGGCCTAATAGTGAAAATGGGACCACCTTGAATCTCTTTTCTTTGCTTTTCACATCACTTAAGACAAGCCCCTTCTGCCTTTAGTTTTTTATTTTTCCTTCTGCTGTCATTCAGCAAGTGTCTATGAGCCAACAGTGAGCTCACCTGCTCTACAAGAGTCAGGCACCCTCCTTGTGAGCTGATTCCCAAGATTCAAGTCCAGCCTGACCTTTCCCTAGGCTCTGCTCCCATAGTTCCAGTCACCTACAGACATGTCTGTGTGGATGTCCTGGGAAGATCTCCAACGTAATGTGTCTAATTGAGCCCGTCACTTCCTTGCCCCTTCCTCCTCTCACAAAACTGGCTTTCCATTCCTAGCTGTTCCTTGCCCTCTGGTGCTGTCCACCATTTTTTCCAGACCAGATGACTATGAAAAGAGAGGAGACTAGTCAGTGGGGTCCTCGCCTGCTTCTCCCTGCACAGAACAAGGAAGTGTTTTGGTGTGTGTAGGTAGGAGTCACTTCTGGAACACAGGGGCTCAATGAGTCATGTTCTCCAACAAATCAGAGTCTGCTATTAGAATGGTAGTTCCCGCAGGCTGAGAGTCAGCTGTCATTTCTTCACTAAGAATGCCCCCGTGTGAGCCACCAAGGTTCCAGGCATTTCCTATACCTGGGACAGCTTGCTCTTCTGATCATTTGTGACTCTGGGCCTTGCATTTCTCACCTGCTTTACTTAGAGGTGGAAATCTCTTTCCCCTTTTCTGGGAAGATTCAGCTGTTTATTCAAACAGGGACTGCTCTAGCTAGTGAGTCACTGTCGTTCCACTTCACCTTTACACACACTCTTCCCTCACAAGTGCAGTGTGGGCAGGAGC
The DNA here is from genome assembly GCA_963574415.1 of Tarsius wallacei. Taxonomy (NCBI): domain Eukaryota; kingdom Metazoa; phylum Chordata; class Mammalia; order Primates; family Tarsiidae; genus Tarsius; species Tarsius wallacei. The sequence continues at coordinate 47,201 of CAUYQG010157095.1, read as the reverse complement.
TCCTTGCTGAATATCGTCTTTGGCCCAAAGAATGCACATGGAAAATATTATTTTATGACCCATACACTTGTCTTCATTTTATTTTACCTGAACCTATTAGGCAGAACAGTCCTTTTTCACTCTTGATGAACTGTAATGATTTCATGCATTTACTAAACCAGCTCCACGTCGACAAGGCGTGCTTTGCTGCAGTGCATCCTTCTCCCTCTCCCCCATCCTGACCATACTGCATCTTACAGTTCCCTCCCTGTCCCCTGAGACATGGGTCTGGCCATGTGTGTTTTCTTTCTCCCTTTTCACAGGGGTCTCTTAGTGAACTCTTTTCTTACTTGTCTGCAGTGCCTGTATTATTTTCTCTTCTCATTTTGCTCTTCCCCTTTTTTTCTTGTTCCAGAGCATCCTCCAATAATCTTAGCCTCGTACCCTCAGAAACCCTGCCCCCCCCCCCCCAGACTGCACACCCTCCTAATGTTGCTCCACTCAAGTCTGTGTCTCATTCATCTCACCCTGGGACTTCTGCCACCTACCTCTTAGCTGGTCTTCCTGTCCCTCAGTCTCCTTGTATTGGCACTCCTCCCTGGGGTTCCTGCCACACTGGTCTCCTCCCTCGTATCATTGTCACATGATCACTTTCTTGCCTGTAGTTTCTCATTTCCTCTCAGTGTTTTTTAAAAAAAGTCTGTAAACTGGCCCCATCTTATGTGCATATGTGTGTATTTATGTAGGTGCTTTATTATTTCCTCTACCTTTCTAACACGCCATCTTCACTTGTCATCGCTGTCCTTAGCCCTTAGTCACTCCTTCCTCATGCCTTTCATAGTTTCTTCTAGAACATTCATCTTCCTTCTCTCTACTGATCTGTATCCCGCCGATCCCCAAGGTCCAGCTCAAGGCCCAGCTCCTGTCATTCTAGCCTACGGAATCTCAACCCTAACTGCACATTAGAATCACCTAAGGTATTTAAAAAATATTTTAGCTGGGTCTGATCTTTCAGAAACCTAAACTCTTGGTAGGACTCAAGCATCTTTGTTTTTGTCTAAATCACCCCAGAGGGTGCACATTGGAGAGTGAAAACAACAGCTCCTAGCTCAGGGGTCCCTATCTCCCAGGCTACGGACCAGTACTGGTCCATGGTCTTTTAGGAACTGTGCCGCACCGCAGAAAGTGAGCGAAGGGCAGGCAAGTGAAGCTTCATATGTATTTACAGCCTCTCCCCGTCACGCACATTACCACCTGAGCTCTGCCTCCTGTCAGATCAGCAGCAGTATTAGATTCTCATAAGAGGACGAAACATATTGTGAACTGCGCATACAAGGGATCTAGGTTGTGCACTCCTTATGAGAATCTAATGCCTGATGATCTGCGGTAGAGCTGAGGCAGTGATGCTATCTCTGGGAAGTGGTTGCAAATACAGATGAACATTAGCAGTGAGGTTTGACTGCGTAGAGACCATGATATATCCGTGGCTTGCAGACTCATATCAAAATCCTATCAGTGAGTGGCAAGAAAGTTGTACTTCAGTTGTACAACTGCATCTGGTGGCAGGCTTTAAGTCAGAATCCGACACTTATTTTAGTCTGTGCATGGCCCACCCATTATTTTATTTGCCACTTCTGTCTCTTTTTTGTATGATGATGAGTTGTATAATATTTCAATATTTTTTACAATATAATAACAATAGAAATAAAGTGCACAACTTATGTCATGCGCTTGAATCATCTCAAAACCATTCCCGCCCAACTCCAGTCTGTGGAAACACTGTCTTCCATGAAACTGGTCCCTAATGCCAAAAAGGTTGGGGACCAAAAAGGTTGGGGACCACAGTTCTAGCTGACACAGCACACTGGACCACAGTGATCATCCTTACTTCACCTCAGTTACCTCTTCTTCCTGACCAGATCCTGAAGTGCATACTTGTCAGTAAATATCTGTTCATTTACAGGTCATTTCATTTGCGCATACAGATATCCATGAAGATTTACTTTTCCTGTCTTTGACTGTTTCTTCTTGATATCTTTGGTTGAGTCTAATAATCCTTGTTTTCATCAAACAGAGATAGAGCACAAACCTGAGATAATGGCAGAAGCTTTGGAGACACTTCATTTTATTGTTTATTGTTGAAGCCGAGCCACATATTATTTTTATTTATTTATTTAGATAGGTTCTCACTCTTTGTCCATGCTGGAGTGCAGTGACATGATCATGCCTCACTGTAGCCTCGAACTCCTGGGCTCAAGCAATCCTCCTGCCTCAGCCTCCTGAGTAGTTGAGACTATAGGTGTGTGCTACCACCCTCCCAGCTAATTTTTTTTTTTTAAATTTTATTGTGTGTAGAGATGAGAGCCTAGCTATGTCGCTCAGCCTGGTCTTGAACTCCTGGCCTCAAGCAATTCTCCTGCCTCAGCCTTCCAAAGTGTGGGGACTACAGGCATGAGCCACCATGCATGGCCTATTTTTTTGTCATAATTTATTGTCTTTGTAGTGCTCTTGGTGTTTACCATCTTTAACAATCAGTATGATTTAGCTCATTACAATACCTCATTTAAGATATATTTTATCTTTGCTAATATATCAGTTTAAAGAGGGTAACTAAAATTACACATGATAATCAATAGCTAGTTCTTCTTTCACCAAAGCTTAATACTTACGCTGTGATACTCTCAGAAGTTCATGATTGATGTCCATGCTGTGCTGGTTTTTAATCATTTCCTCACTTTAAAACTATTGCCAAAAATGCTGTTTTTTTCTTTTGTAGAATCATTCTAGTTTCTTAATGAGTGTTTTCAGAGTATGTTTATTTATGGTTTCCCTTGGTTTTAACATTGGTCATTGTGGGAAACTTGACTAATTGAAAATAACAGTACACATAATGTTCTTTTTACTTCAACACTTTTTAATGCTTTCATATATGTTATTCCTCAATGACATTTTTTATTTTAAAATATTTTTAAAATAATATACTTTAAAATAATGATATTTTTAAAATAATGTTTTAAATAGTATATTACTTTCAGGAGTACACGTTTATTCAAACACTCAATATTTTTCAAAGTAGAAGTCCTTAGGCAATCTACTTTGAGAAATAAACAAGAGTAGGTAGTGGTTAGTATATAGTTGTTTTTAAGTGGAGATTTTGACATTCTGGAGTGTACGTGATACTATTTTTATCAGTTAGAGGTGGTTTGGCAGCATATGGTACAAACCTGACTGAAGATTGGCTTAAACAAATTACATGCCCTCCCCCCTCAAGTAACAAGAAATCTTAAAGAAACCACTTCATAGTATATTCAGTAACTCATAGTGTATACAGTAGCTCAGGGGTGTCATAAGCCAGGCTCCCTGTGACTTCATCCTCCACTTTCCTTCCCAGGTGACTGTCATCATGATAGAGCTAAGATCCTTTCTACAACTTCCAACAGCATACACCCCCCCCCCCCATCACCACCCCAGGCAGACACAGGATAAAAGACAAAAAAGTAAAAGTGAAGAGTTGAGTTTGCCCTTTTAAATAGCTTTCCCTGAATCTCACCCTATGCCTTTCATTTACATCTCATTAGGCAGAATTGTCACTTAGCCACTTTTACACGCTAGGAAATATAAATTTTTAGCTGGGAACATTGCCATTCCAAATAAATGAAACATTCTATTAGTAAGAAAGAAAGGGAGACTGGTTATAGAGTCAGTAGCTGGGATTGTTTGCCATTCTAGCTTATTGATTATTTCAGTTTTTGCTTCATGTTTTGTTGTTAGAAGTTATGGATTTTGTAGTATTAAAAGATTTACTAGCCCAGGACCAGCATTTGCTAGATTTTATAAATGAATTTGATTTAGATGAGTGAAGTTTTACTCTATTGGTTTTGAATTTTTTGTGCTTATAAAAGTATTCAAATATTTTAATTGTTCCAACACTTTAAAAAAATCACATCACTGCATATTGCACAAAATTCTGATTATCATGCATGAAATTTTATTAATAAAAATAAAATGTGTCACAAATTCATGCTGCCTGGTGTTTTGATTTTGAAATTTGCAAATATACTTGAAATCCTGTTAATATGGGAAAATAGGAACCTGCTAAATCATTATGGCTACAATATGGCAAAAAAACTGTTTCCTCCTCTCATCAGAGTGGGCAATTTTAGATGGAAAATTTGTCATAATTAAGATTTTGTACAAGATATTTTTTAAAAGAAATAAATTTCTTTATGTGACATGCTGGTGGTGCTTGTAGGGCATTTTTAATTACAAGCTCCATTGTGAACTAATAACCTAACTTAGTTTTGTACTACAGATCCCAGAAATAGGAGGAAGGGAGAGTGGAACTGGACTGTAATCACCGTCACCAGAAAATATCCTGGGAAGGGGCAAAATGAGGCAATAAAAATTTGTCTTGCTATCAAAAAAAGAAAACTAGAAATTAAAAGAATTAGCCATTCCCATTGACTCGTTGAAATACATTGTTTTTGTTTAAATTTCTGATCATTTATTTCTGCATAGTTTATAAGACTGTGGATACACATCTAAGATGCAGTTACTTTCCACATGACGTCGGGGCTGTGTTTATTGAAAGCTTAGCTTGGGAAGCTCTTTCATCTCCCTAACTATTATAGGGTTTTATGTTTTTGTTTTCCTGGATAAGAATGCTGGCTTGCCGGTGACATGTGGGTGACAAGATTAGACCTTTGTTTAAGGTGAGTGAGTGCATAAATGAGCACATACAAATGTGCATGGACATACATGTGCTCTCATGCATAATTTTTTAAGAAAAAAAGGAGGTGAAGTCAAAGAATCTGGCAATATTTCTAAAAAAGGTGAATTGCCTGATTTCCTTGGATGCTATCCCAGAAGCTTCTTATCAGATGAACTAGCACACAGGGTACAGCAAATATAAAGTAATGCTCAAAATCTTTTCTCTGCATGAGGTTATTGCAATGGTTCAAATATTTGCCATAATCTTAGCAATTAAAGTGTATACTATCCACCTCTACTTCAGTCACACTTATTCAATAAAAGCAAGCCTCTTCTTTTCTTTGGTATATCTTACTTCCACATTTAACAATTAATGGGGGCCTACTAAAAATGTGTTCCTTTTCTATAATAATAATCAGGAGCTTTATTTATTCCTTGATAATAATTCTCGAGCTTTTGGACTATCAGCACATGGGTTTAGCTTATAAGGCCATTTTTTAAAAAGCCATTCTTATTATGGGTTAAAACTTTTTGATTTAGGAGTCTTGGCTACCAGTGAGTCCAGTCTGTTACCCAGTATAGGAAAATTCATCACAGCATCCAGGACAAGCCTATGGAGATCCAGTCTCTGAGAAAAATATATTTATTATATAGAGTTTATGACTTTTCAAGATCAGCTCATTCCTTTTGAAGATAAAAATGGTAGTTTTTACATATTTTTATCATATTAACTTCAGATTGTCTTTCATATAACTTACATGGCTGATTTTGGTTCTGTCCTAGGAAGCAACCCCAAATTATCTCTCTTCTGAGTAATGGTTACTCAGATATTTGAAAGCAGTTGTTATAATCCTTTCTGAATGTCTTCTTCTTCAGACTAAACATCCCTGTGGAAGTTAAAGAAAGAGGAGAGTAGTGTGTGTCAGTGTAGCAGAAAAAATGTTCAGGTATAAGCCATCAGGCCCTAGGAAGATAAAGAAACTTACTCCTTAGGGTTGGTCAGATAGCTGACTGCAATTCGGCACTTAGGAAGCTCATATGAGAAGGGGCTTTAAGTGCAGATGCTGTATTTATAGATAAGTATACATACATGGGGTAATAATACACACACTTATCTTCTTGCTGTATCAGCCGAGATGGCCTAGAAGCAACAGCACCCCAGTAGCAAGAATGCCTATCATTCAGACTTTGTTTTTTAATACCATTCTCCAGTTAAAGGAATCAGGTCCTAGAAAAATAATTGATTTCTAATACTGAGGTGGGAAACATACAAGATGAGTCTGGGAAATTAACTTCTTGTCATGCCAGAAAGCAGAAGGTGAGGAAGTTAAAAACAAAATGAAACAAATCTCATTGATGGCAGTATGGCAGAGGGGCACAAGATCTGACAGAAGGAGCTTCCAAAGGTCAAAACAGGGACAATTAAGCAACAAAATAAAGAGTAGTATTGGATTATAGTCCAAACTGGAAAATAAAGTTCATAGAGATGTCAAGAAATGATTTGATAAATTAAAGAGGGGAAAATGGGTACATCTGTGCAGAGGAATTGCAAATCACTTATGTAAATAAATACTCTGACTTAAGGAAATAGAACATAACTCTCCAGTCTGTCAGTACAGGCTGCTCGCAGTGACTACCCAGAGAGTACAGAATGGAAAGTAGGAAAAAAGTAGTAACTTTACAGTGGCAAAATCTAACAAATACTACTTCCTCCAGATTATCAAGGTCAACATCCACAGTGATGTCGTGTTACTAGTATGTACCCTCAATATAATCTGATGAAAATGACACTTTGATTCTATGGTCATCTTTCCCAAAACCCACAGCCCTAGGATAATCAAGAGAAAAAAATCAGACAAATCCCAATTGATGGATATTCCATAAAATACTTGACAGTACTCCTCAAACTGTAAGGTCACCAAATTAATCAAAAACAAGGAAAGTCTGAAGAACTATCACAGCCAACAGGAGCCTAAGGAGGCAGAAAGACTAAATGTAATGTGGTATCCTGGAAGGAGCCCTGGAACAGAGAAGGGACATTAGACAAACTAAGGAAATGTGAAGAAATTATGGACTTTAGTTAATAATAGTAATGTATCAGTATTGATTCTTTCATTGTGACAAATGTACTACACCAATGTAAGATAATAGGGGAAACTGGAAGAGGGAGTATTAGGAAGGCCATACTAGCTACTCAGCTTTTCTGTCAGTCAAAAACTTATAAAAATGGCTAACATACTGTACTTCATTAAAATGTAAAATTTCTGCTCTGTGAAAGACAAAGTCAAGAGAATGCAAAGACAAGCCACAGGCCAAGAGAAAATATTTGCAATAACTGTTATTCAAACTATACCACGAACTCTTAAAACTTGACAATAAGAAACAAACAACCTGATTTTAACATTGGCAAAAGACCTGAACAAACACCTCAACAAAAAACACACAGATGGAAAATGAGCATATGAAGAGAAGGTCAACTCATATGTCATTAGGAAATTGCAAACAACGAGACAACTACTACATAACTATTAAAATGGCCAAAATGTAGAACACTGATAACATCAAATGCTGGTGAGGAAGTGGAGCAATTCTCACTTATTGCTGGTAGGAATGCAAAATCTTATAGTCTATTTGGAAGGCAGTTTCTTATAAAAATAAACGTATTCTTACCATACAATCCAGTAGTCACACTCCTTGGTATTTATCCAAATGAATTGAAAACATATGTCCACACAAAAGCCTGCATATAGATCTTTATAGCAGCTTTATTTATACTTGCTAAAACTTGGAAGCAACCAAGATGTCTTTCAGTAGCTGAATGGATTAAACTGTGATATATGCAAAAATGAAATATTATTCGGCACTGAAAAGAAATGAGCTATCAAGCCATGAAAAGACATGGAGGAAATTTAAATGCACAATAAAAGTGAAAGAAGCCAATCAGAAGAGGCTACATACTGTATGATTCCAACTATACAGTATTCTGGAAAAGGCAAAATTGTGGAAACAGTAAAAAGACCAGTGGTTGCCAGGAGGGGTTAGAGGAGGGAGAAGGATGAATAGGTGGAACACAGGGTTTTCAGAGCAATGAAACTACTCTGGATACCTGGAGGATACATGTATTCATGTGTCAAAACCCATATAATATACAACACCAAGAGTGAACCCTAGTGTAAACTATGGACTTTGGGTAATAATGATGTCTCAGTATAGGTTCATCAGTTGTAACGTATATTCTACTCTGGAGCGTGATGTGATGTCTGTAGTTGAGGAGGTTGCACGTGTTGTGGGGAGGGGAAGAAATGGGAGCTTTCTGTACTTTCCTCTCAATTTTGCAATGAACCTAAAATTGCTCTAAAAATAGTTTATTAGTTTTAAAAAGGCCAATAAAAAATATGTTCTTTCCCCCAGTAGACAAGCTGAATGGAAGTCACGTTATCCAAAGGTTAACCAGGTGGCTAGGAGAACACGGAGTGGGAACAAGAAGGGACTTAAGTTGTATAATTGTAATGTGTGATGGCTGCAAACTTGACCATTGAATGTTGTTTTGGTTTTGAGTCAGAGTTTCACTCTGTTTCCCAGGCTGGAATGCATTGGCGCGATCATAACTTATGGTAGCCTGTACCTTGTGGGTTCAGGCGATCTTTCTGCCACAGCCTCCTGAGTAGCTGGGTCTACAGGTATGCACCACCATGCCTGGCCAATTTTTAAAAAATTTTTTGTAGAGACAGGCTTTCACTGTGTTGGCCAGGCTGGTCTCAAACCCCTGGGCTCAAGCAATCCTCCTGCCTTGGCCTCCCAAAGTGCTGGGATTACAAGTATGAGCCACAGCGCCCAGCCTCAATAACTGAATATTACCTTTCTCAGAGGGACAGGCCTTTGCTGGGCAGTGCAGCATAGGCAAGGCAAGTGTTTTCTTCTGTCCCACTTTTCTTCTTGCTCCCTGTACACACACACACACATACACACACACACACACACACACAAACACACACACACACACACCCTGCTGAAGCACACATGTTCAATCTGGTTATCTTTAGGTCTGGTTTCCAGAAATCCAGATGTGGAGACTTTACCCATTTATGGCTTTGGCCCATTATGCTTTGATTTGTACTTTAACTTCCGAAACATGACATACTTCACATTTCTAAGTATATCCAATACAGTTGACCCTTGAACAACATGGGCTTGAATTGCATGGGCCACCTAATACACAGATTTTTTTCAACAGATGCAGTCAGCCCTTCATATCAGCAGGTTCCACATCCACAACCAAACACGGATTGTAAATGCGGTATAGGCTGGGCTCAGTGGCTCAGCCTGTAATCCCAGCACTTTGGGAGGCCGAGGCGAGTGTATTGCCTGAGCCCGCGGCTTTGAGACCAGCCCAGGCAACTTGACGAGACCTCATCTCTACAATAAATCAAAAATTAACTGGGCATGGTAGCGCGCACCTGTCATTCGGGCTACTTGGAAGGCTGAGGTGGCAGGATCGCCAGAGCCTGGCAGGTCAAGGCTGCGGTGGCTGTGAGTGACAGAGTGAGACTCCAAGTCAAAAAAAAAAAAATACAGTATTTGTGGGATATGAAATCTGCATCTACAGAAGGTTGACTTTCTGCACCTGTGGATTTTGGTATACTGGGGGCAGGGAAGTCCTAGAACCAGTCCCTCTCCAACACCAAGCCACAACTGAACTTCCTTAGAAGCACTGCTGACAACTCAGGCTCCTTCAGATATGCTTTTTTTCCCCCCCTCTCTCTCTTTATTTCATAGCTATGGGGTGTACAAATAGTTTTTGGTCTGGGCTTTAAGTGTATCCACCACCCCCACCTGTGCATATTGTACCTGAGAGGTGAATTTTCGTCCCTCCATCCTTTCCCCTCTACCCCTTCCGAGCCTCCAGTGTCCTTTACATCATTCTCTATGCCTTTGCTGATCCTTAGTTTAGCTCCCACTTCTCAGTGAAACATGTGGTGTTTGGTTTTCTGTACCTGACTTAGTTCACTTAGGATGATGTTCTCCACTTCCATCCAAGTTGCTGCGAAAGGCATTACTTCATTCTTTTTGATGGCTGAATGGTATTCCATAGTGTATATTCCACATTTACATTATCCACTGCTCCAGATATTCTTAATGAAACCTATTTTCCAGGTTCTTCTGTACCCTGATCCTCCTCCCCCTCTGGTTTCACTCCCATTACTGAATACTTTTCCTACAATTTTATTTTAATGTTCCTTTTAAACCCTAATGTCCAGAACTGCTGAAGGACTCTACATATCATCTATTATTTCAGAATATAGTGGACTTTTGCGTTCATCTGGACCTTGCAATTGCAGCCAGAATTATGTTAAATACTTGAGCAACCCTACCTCCCTGGCCCTTGTTGAGACTATAGTTAATATAGTTAAAAACATTCCTGAGGCCTTTATCTTATGAACTGCTGCATCTCGCAGCTGCTCCTAAAGCCTTCTCTCCCCCAACTTGTGCTTCTATAACTGAATCTCTTTAAATGTAAATGCAGACAATTACATTTGTCCTAGTTAAATTTCCTCTTGTTATTTTGAGCCCTGAGTTCCAGCTTGTTGGGATCTTATTGAGTCTTGGTTCTGTCATGGAGTTCTGTTTTGCCTACTTGCCGGTGTCTACAACCCAGGTAGAGGAGGCTTGCAAATCAATGTATCCCAGCTGGGCTGACTCAAAGCAAGAGCTACAGAGAGGAGACAGCAGGCGTCATTGCTCTGCATTCTCTAAGTAGCAGTTGGTGGCAGTTCACAGTCCGACGTTGTGAGATACAGAAGAAGTCATTTATTACTTATTACAGTTAACATACTGGAATTTATGAAGGACTTATTCCTATAAATTAGAATGAATTTGAGCCCATCTCTGTCATCCCTGGCATGCTCCATAAATAATTCAGTGGAAGAAAAAAGGTAGAATTAAGCTAGAGGAAACCAGACTTTCTTTTCCAGGCTAGTGTGTAAGCTGGATTTGCCCATCACTACTCCAGCACAATGGCCCTCAGTTTATTTTCAAGTCTAGGCATGCCTGAAGAACCACGCTTTCAGGCGTGACACCCTTCCATAAGTAGGTGGCACGTCATGGCTGCTGTTTCAGAAGAGACTGTCAGCGTGCTAGGGATTATTCTGGTGTATCAGATGTTCCTCTATTCCTTTCTCTCCTGCTAGTTCATGACATGCCACTGGTTTGAAAAATCTGAGCTCTGACATTTAAAGCAACAATTTACAAACTGCAGCATGTTAAAGCTGGGATTGGCAAACTGTGGCCCGTGGACCAAATCTGGCTCACCACCTGTTTTTGTGCATTGTGAAAATGGTCGAGGAACAAAAAAATCAAAAGAAGAATAATATTTTATGACATGTGAAAAATACATGAAATTAAAATTTCAGTATGCATAAATAAACTTTTATTGAACGCAGCCATGCTCCTTTGTTTATATATTGCCCATGGCTGCTTTTCCACTACAGTAGAACTAAGTAGTTGTGGCAGAGACTGTGTGACCCACAAAACCAAAAATATTTACTATCTGGCCCTTTACAGAAAAAGTGTTAAAGGATCACCTGGAGAGATCTGCATTAGACTCATCTGAGATGCTTTTGAAACTGTGGATTCCTGGACCCCATCCCATACCAAATGTCTGCAGTCCAAGAATATGCATTTTAAGTAAGCTCCTGAAGTTTGCTCCTAAACCAACACTGAGACAAGACTAAGGATAATGAGCTAGTGATATGGGAAAGGAAATGATCCTGTGCTTTCTCTGCCTGACTTACTGTCTTTTAATCCTATGTGTCATCATTTTTTGTACAAACTATGTAATTATATTGGTCAGTTTCTTAGCACTTCTCTCTAAACCAGCTCTCTTCCAAACTTTTCTGTTATTGACAGAAGGTTGTATTAGTTTCTTTAGGCTGCTGTAATAGATTATGAAATGTTGACTGACTGGAACCCACATTTATCCTCTCACAATTCTGGAGGCCAGAAATCCAAAATCCAGCAAGGCTGTGTGCTCTCTAGGGGGTCTAGGGAGAGAATCCGTTTTTTGCCTCTTTTAGCTTATGGTGGTGGTCAGCATTTTGCCTTGTAGCTGCATCACTCCGATCTCTGCCCTGGTGGTCACGTTACCTCCTCCTCTTCCCTATGTCTTCTCTTTTGTCTGTCTCAAATCTCCCTCTGTGTTTCTCTTATAAGGACATTTGTCCTTGGCTTGGGACTTACATGGACATTCCAAAATGATCTCATCTCAAGATCCTTAACTTAATTACATCTGCAAAGCTGCAAAGACATCTTTTCCAAATAAGGTTACATTCACAGGTTGTGGGAGTTAGGACAGGGATGTATCCTTTATGGAGACTACAGTAAACACACTACAGATGCCATTGTCCTCTTCTTGCCCCCAAAACCAATTTATGAGTTTTGAGGATTTTTTTCCCTTGTGTTCCAGTCCTATATTTTAACTCTTTCTGCCATAGGAATCTCTTACTTAGAAATTTCTGATGGTTTCCCACTTGTTGAAAAGTTTAGAACATATTTCTGAGCCTGGAATTTGGGACTCTCTGTAGTCATGTAGCCAGTGTACTTTCCACTTCCTTTTCCCTCTTGTTCCCTATATGTACTTACAACTCTAGCCACACTGCACTGCTCACCATTGCCTTCCCCATTCCTGCCTTCTCCCTGAACCCACTCACACTGTTTCTTCCTCCTGGAAGATGGGCTCTTCCTTCATCCTCATCACCACCACCCCCTGTCCTTGTATCACCTAGGACCCAAAGCCCATCTGAGGTCCTGCCTTCCCCATGGGAGCTTTGCTGCTCTTTCCCACTGGATGTGAATCTGAACCTTCTGCACCTCGAATGGTGTTCCTCTTGTCCTACCTCATGTTGTGATGTGTGTACTTGCATTATTGTGTCTCTAGATGCTCAGTGCCTCAGGTCAGGGACTGGGAGAGATAGTATCACATAGCAGTTAAGAACAAGGGCCCTGAATCATACTGCCCGGTACTACTCTGACCACTAACCAGCCTTGTATCTTTGAACAGGTTATTCAACCTCTCTTCACTAAAGTTTTCCATCAGAAATGAGAATGAATTGATAACAACTCCTTCCTGGTATTTTTGGGAAGATCGAATGAGATAGTACGTGTAAAGTACATGGAATATAATAAGCATGCAATATTATCTATTATTATTATCGTATCTCTATTTCCTGACAGTTAAAACAAAGGACTTCTATAAGTAGTCTACAGAATTTAAATAATCAGATTCAAGCCTGAGACCAGAAGCAGGTAGCCCGTGTTTTTCCACAGTTATAATGTGTCTCCAGCAAGAACAAACATAAATAAACCAGCTATCTCTCTTTTGCTGAATGTATTGCTAGCGATTCTGTGGTGATGTTCTCTTGATACTGTTTCTTTTCATCAAATGGATAGCTGGTGACTAAATATGGTTTTCATTTTTTAGTAATTAATATCATACAGACTAGCTTGTTACTAAATCAGCCCTAAGTAACCATCAAGTAGGGACTTTTATTTTTGTGCTGTCCATTGATAGGAACAAGTGCCCAGAAAGAAGGGAAACATGGGCCTATGATACCTTTCAATAACTAACAGTCTATAGATTTCTTTTCAGACTATAGTAACACACATAAGGAAGAGTGCTCCTGTGGCAAATCCCACTAAAAATAGGCCTAGAAGTGTGCACTTGTTTCATGATTCATGACCTCACAAATTCGGCTGTGGGATGGGTGGAGGAGGCTCCAGGCAGGGAACAACTGCGACTTTCCATGACTCTCCGGGGGTGCCCAGATCTGCAGATCCTGGGAATGAAGGTGCTTAGAAGGTGGCAGTCTTTAAGCTTCTAGTTGGTACATATGGTTCTAAAGAGGATTTAAGATGTATTTTTTTAAAACAGATATCCAGATGTCATGATAGAATGTAGTAAAGGTATGTGGCTAGAGTTTTGTATTAGAACCAGATTTTGTTGTTTTTGTTGATGTTGTTTGTTTGTTTTAAAACTGTGGGGTACAATTCAGGGTTAGATATACAAACATTGATTATGTAGGTACCCTTGTTGATAAGGTGTGCCCAACCCCCTCCCCTTGCAGTTTCCCTTAACTGCCAATCCCACCTTCCTCTGGCAGTTTCTCACTACTGCCAACCCTTTTCTTATGGTATTATGATAATTGTTCAAGGTCTGCTTATGAGTGCGAACATATGGTACTCTGTTCTTTGTTTCTGTGATAGATCACTGAGTATGATCAACTCTAAATCCATCTAAGTTGCTGCAAAGTCCATATGTTTGTCCTCCTTCATGGCTGCATAATATCCCATTGCAGATACGTACCACATCTTTTTTATCCAGTCCAGCTTCTATGGGCAGCATGGTTGGTTCCATGTTTTTGCTATTGTGAATAGAGCTGCAACAAACATATGTGTGCAGGTATCTTTTTTGTAGAATGGTTTGAATTCCTCTGGGTATATTCCCAATAGGGGAATTGCTGGGTCATACGGAAGGTCAATTTCTAGTTCTTTCAGAAATTGCCACACTGTCTTCCAAAGAGGTTGCACTTGTTTGGATTCCCACCAGCAGTGCAGAAGCATTCCTTTTTCTCTGCATCCTCACCACCAGCTATTGTTGTTTGTTTTATTAATGATGGCCATTCTTACTGGGGTTAGGTGATATCTTAATGTGGTTTTGATTTGCATTTCTCTGATGATTAATGAGGCTGATCACTTTTTCATGTGTCTGTTGTTTGCCCGTATATCTTCTTTTGAGAAGTGTCTATTCATGTTTTTTTGTCCACTTTTTAATGGGGCTGTTTGTTCTTTTTCCTTTCGGCGCATTTGAGTTGCTTGTAGATCCTAGATGTTAAGCCTTTGTCAGATATACAATTGGCAAATATATTTTCCCATTCTGTGGGCTGTCTCCCTGCTCTCTTTATGGTTTCTTTTGCTTTGCAGAAGCTCGTTAGTTTGATGAGGTCCCACTGTCTATCTTATTTCTTATGGTATGGGCACTTAGGGTTCTGATCAGGAATTATAGAACCAGATTTTGAACAAACTTCCTAGAGTTGCTACAATTACAGAACCCAGTAACACCGTTCAGTTGCAATGCCATATTAATCTGCCCCATTGCCAAGGGCTGCAGTTTTAGGAAGTAGAGATCTATTAATCTGATATTGGCTTCTGGTATCAGGCTTTCTGGTCTGTCTCACAGGATTCTGTTCTTTGGAAGTTCCATGGAATTTTACCTAGCAATTCTGTATATATGCAGCATTTAGATATTGCTAAACTTCTAGAAATACATAAAATCCCAAACTAACAAGTGGATTTTGCTTGTTTATGAGTCATTTATTCTGGAATTCAATGTCCATTTTCCCTATGGAAGCAAAGTTATTAAGTTAACTTCAAAGGAAACCAAGCAAACCTCAAAGTCAGTTAAATCCACAATGTAGCCAGAATGCAATGCATTGGCCATAGAAATATTTTTTAAAACATACTATTTACGAGTCTTTGCCTCTTCCAAGCTATCTACAGGGAGATCCTGCCACCCATTAGGCAGTCTAACCCTCAAAGAACGTGGGAAGAATTGCCAAGCAGATCATTTTTATCTTCCTCTCCAAGTCTCCCTTGTATGTAGGTTTGGAAAATCTGTTGAAAGCTGAAGCTGTCCGAATTTTAGGGATACTGTCAGATGGTAGCTTTCTAGGGGCCAAGTTTGTGCCCAAGTCTCTGATAAGGTAAGGTTTCTTACTCAACTGGCATGAGACTGCTGGTGCCTGAAGCATAACTATGATTTCAGAAATAATAACTAGTGCACACATAGCAGTTACTATACAGCAAGCACTCTTTCAAATTATGCATGTGTATGTGCACGCACACATACATATTCATTTAATCTTTTCCACAAGTCCATGAGATTTGTTATCACCCTTTTCTGGTTGAGGAAACCAAAGTGTGGAGAGACTGACAGAGGTGCTAACTTGAAAGAGCTAATAAATAACAGATGCAAGATTCCAACCCAGGCAGTCTAGTCCAGTGTTGGTAGAAATTGCCCAGCCAGCCGGGCTTGGTGGCTCAGCCTATAATACCGCACTTTGGGAGGCTGAGGTGAGTGGATTGCCTGAGCCCGCGGGCTCGAGACCCACCTGGGCAACTTGGCAAGACCTCATCTCTACAATAAATCAAAAAATTAGCCGGGCGTGGTAGCACGTGCCTGTAGTTCCAGCTACTTGGAAGGCTGAGGCGGAAGGATCGCTGGAGCCCAGCGGGTCAAGGCTGCGGTGGCCGGGAGCGGCCACTGCACTCCAGTCTGGGTGAGAGTGAGACTCCAACTCAAAAAAAAAAAAAAAAAAAAAAAAGAAAGAAATTGCCCAGCCACTTATCCTTCCCTGTGCACTCTTGGATGCATTTTTCTAGCTCGTCCTGAACTCTGTGTGTAACACTTTCATCTAACCTCAAGAAAATGAACTGTATGCATGCCACATTCCCAGGGAATGTCCCACTGCCCGCTGTTACATTGCTGGAACTGCCATTGGCATTTGCATTCCCTGGTTCTCATTTGGACTTGATTAACGATTGTCAACCCTTCCCTAGAGCTGCTATTTTTTCCTGGGGTTTCCCAAATCCCAGCTTCTCTCATGGGTCTCCCTCATCCACATCTATTCTCCTCCCCTCCTAGCCTGCATCATCATGCGTGATGGTGTCCCCTAACTCTTCTAATAGCTAAACATGCAGTCAGCTCAGTACCACTCATTAAAACAAAGCAAAACAAAACAAAAAGCCAGTAAGATGCAGCTTTCTTATTCTTAACGCTAATAACAAAAGAAAAACAAGTTTAATCAGGACTATGAAAGATAAGAATGTAGACAGAGATCTGCGAGATTCTATAGGAAGCTGCTTAATTTTTTTCAAGCAGTTTAAATCTCCAAGGAACCAAATATATATTAAGTCTCATTTCACATCATTTCTTATAGTACAGTCTTATAGGTAGCTGTCTTGCTTTCTAATTTATAACTGTAGTAAAGAAAGCCGATTTTCCCACGATATCTATGAAGGAGGGTCAGATTGTGGAAGACCAGTATGAAGGCACTCGTGCCCTGAGTAATAAGTTGTCTGTGGTACCTTGCAGTGAGTTGCGATTGGTGAAGAGGGAAAATATTGCTTATGCATGGTGTTTTTTAGATGAGGTGATTTGTGTGGATTATGGGGCAGTGATATAGCTAGAGAAACAAGAATGGGGTGGCCAGGTGGGGGTAGAGATGGCGGTGTCCTGGTGGCTAGCAACCCTTTGTTTTGTAAGTGACTCTGCATCTTGGGCATTGTCTGTAAGTACAGACACAAAATAATTTTTAAATTTTTAAAATTTTCTTAGTGCATATATTATTTTCCATTAAAAAGTTTTGTTTTAAGTGAAAATGTGCTCGATTTCTACTGACATAGATATATGAAGTGTAACACAAATTAAACAAGCCATTAAAAAAACAGAAATAGAAGAACTTGTTCCATCAAATGAGAGTTATAAGTTAAAATATTATATGATTAAGTAATTATTTTTCCTGGTAGGGCTGCTTTTGTTCAAAATATTTTGGGAATTCTTTTAGAAACATTTTATCCCAGTGTCTTCAAAATAAGAGAGTATTTATTATCTATCTATAGATATATCTATCTATATTATTAACGATCACCTTCATATTTACTATTGTTTTAGAATGTTTTGGTCACATCAGAAAGATAATATGTATACATTTTGAGAAAAAGAAATTATTATATTCAGCTATTTTGATTGCATACCTAGAAAAGTTAACAAAATAATGGGAAATTAGTAGAAGTAATTATAGGGTTCAGTAAAGTCACTGAAAATAAGACCAATTTAAAAAAAAAAAGCAGTTTCCCATTAGCTAGAGGGTGATTCTAGTTTATAGCTAGTTAAAAATATAATTTAAAAAACTATTAATTGCAAAATAATATAACTAGAATTACTGTTAATGAGAAGTATATGATTAAAATGAAGGTTTTTTAAAATTTTGAAATACGAATGAAGATGACTTAAAAGAAATGTATACTGTTTTCTTTAATAATGTAAAGATGTCCAATCTTCACAAATTGATTTTAAGGCTCAGTGTAGCTATAGCTTTTTTTCTAGAATATTCTAAAATTTATGTAATAATGTGCTGATCAAAATTTCAGTAGGATTTTGGAAGTCGAAGTGCAAGTGAGAAGAGGAAGAGAAGAGACTGGGGTATAAAAGGATTTCAAAACTTATTAAGAGTAATACACGAATGAGGAGACTCTGACCTGGACTTTTATAAAATGTTGTGTCATAAAAGATAAAAGAGAAGGAGAGAAACAGAGAGATGGAGGGAAGGAAGGAGGGAGAATGGGAGGGAGGGACAGAGGGAGGGAGAGAGGATAGGAGGGAGGAAGGAAGGAAGGAAGGAAGGTCGGTCAGAGGACCTATACTTAAAGATTTTTAAAGAGACTACTAAAAGTAACGGGCGATTCTTGATCTTTGTTTTTTTAAGCTTTGTGGTTAGTTGTGGGAGCATTGTGAAAACTTGAATATTGACTGTGTATAGGATAATAGTATTGAATGCAATAATGGTATTATAATTATAAAAATAATGACCTACTTATTCTAAGTTTTATTATTTTAAGTTGACTGGAAAATGACAACTTATGTTGAAATCCTAACTCCTAGCACCTTAGAATGTGACCTTATTTGGAAATAGGATTGTTGTAGATGTAATAAGATGAGGTGATTAGGTGGGCCCTGATCTATTATAACTGATGTCTGTATAAAAAGGGGAAGTTTGGACACAAAGACATGCACAAAAGAAAGGTGATATAAAAATGAAGACAGAGATCAAGGTGATGTGTCTATGAGCCAAGGGACATTGAAGATTATCAGCAAGACATCAGAAGCTATGGGAGGGACACAGAACAAATTCTCTCTCATAGCTCTCCGAAGGAACTTATCCTGCCAACACCTTGATCTTGGAATTCTAGCCTTCAGAACCATGAGACAATAAATCTCTATTAATAATAATAATAATAATAACAATAATAATAAAATAATGGCCTTGTTTTTAAAAGCTATATATTGAAATATTTAGAGATGAGAAGTCATGATGTTTGCAGGCTACTTTCAAATGGTTCAGGGAGAAAAGTATACATGTATGTGTTGTGTGTGTATAAATATATATAGAGAAAAATAGAATGTGACAAAATATTAATTGGTGAATCAAGGTGAAGTACACAGGTGTTCATTGTGTTATTCTTTTAGCTTTTGTGTAGGTTTGAAACAGTTTAAAACTGAAATGTTAGGGACAAACATATAAGCAGGAAAGAGAATATTTAAAAAAAAACTAAAAAAAAAAATACAAATGAAGGCTATTAGCCCTACCAGATCCGATGTTCATTGAGCAAGCAGATATTGACTGCATAGTATGCTCTGTATTGCTACAATTATTAAAACAGTAATGGCCCAAGGCTAAATAGGGATCAGTGGACTGAAGTAAACAGCCAAAGGACCTGGCATAAGTAACAATTTTTCACATGATTAATCAGTAGGGAAGGGCAAGATTATTTATGAAATCATATTGGAATAAATTATTATTAGCAACTTCCAAAGAAAAATCAGTATTGTCCTTCCTCTCAAAACAACCACTGAACTAAATTATATTGAATAGAAATATTTTTAAATAAGTAAATATAAAAAGAAAAAGAAATGCAGAACTATGGTGAGTGAGATCCCAAGCCTAGAGTAAGCTGAACAAATCACAAAGAAAAGAATCATAAATTTTAACTATATAAAGATTATGACCTTATTACATTAACAAATGTTAAAAGACTGATTTGGAAAACAATTTGCAGGCTAATAATTTCATTATTATAAAGAATTTATTCAAACTTATTTTTTTTTAATTCCAAAATCCCAGGAGATGAATGACAAAGGTCAACAACAGACAGTTCACCAAAGAAATAAAGCTAGTAAAGAACTGCTAATTAAATCATTGGAAATTAAACAATATTTCAACTCTAAAATCACCGTAAGTGACTTGCTGGAGAGGGTGGAAACAGGCTCCTATTCTCTTACATTGTTGGTGGTATTGCAAAACTGTACAAAGGGAAATAATTTAGCAGTTCTTATAAGTCATTAAAAACCATCATGCTGTTGATTCAGCAATTCTGATTCAGGAGCTCTAGCTTAAAAAAGTAATCCAAAATAGTGGTAGGGTGAAAACTATGTACAAAAAAACTTATCAGGTATTTATAAAAGTGAAACATTGCAAGTGAGCTAAACATTTAGCAATAATGGACTATTTAGAGAATTACGGCGTATGCCCAAAGGACTGTCATGAAGCTATTAAAAATGATAGTTATAGGGATTGCATGGAAAAATTATTTTAAAATGTGAAGTTTAAAAAGTTGAAAAATTATTTGTATAATACAAATGATATAATTTTTGAAGCCAACTTTATAAGCTTCTCTGTATCACTAGGACAAATATTTATTACCAACATTTTTACCCTTTGTAGTATAAGTTTTTTTCCCTCTGATGAAGAAAAATAATCCATTGCAGTCTCCCATCTAAGGCAGTGTTTATGTATTACAGCAAATTTTCATCACTTGCCATTTCACTCTAGTATTGCCCAGAAAGATAAGTATTCGTGCAACTAACTATATTTTATTATTGTACTTTCAGTATAATTTTCTCATAATTTTTCCACCCAATCATTTCTATAACACCCTGAGTAAATCAAGCAGCAAACTAAAGGAAATATTTTTGACAAATGGCTTATTTGGTCTATTCAACTTAAATGATAGTTACTGTTAAAATGTTTACCTACCTTAGATTTGGCCACATCTGAGTATATATAGTCTATATAAGTCTGCAAGTCTATTCCATACACACTGAAAATTTCGATATTGTTTACTTTATCTTCAAACGCTTTGCAGGACTTCTCAGATGCCACCATTGTAAATAAAGCAAGGGCAGACCAATGGGGTGGCCAACTGTCTGCATCCATGCTTTTATCCAACTATAATTGGAAATGTTGATTTCTAATTTTGAAACTATTTTATGGTCATGTAAGTAGAGAATGAAACAAAAATTATAAAACCCATAATCTTTCTTAAATGCATTATTAGTGAACTCTTTGCAGTTGGTCTAATCTAAATTGTGTTTTTATAAACAAGGTATTTGATGTTCCATATTTATAACAAGAATATCAACTGATTTATCGGGACCCAGTAATTTTTTTTCAATTCCTAAGGTGACAAAATAGTTATTAAAAATAACTGAGTGGGAGATTTCTACTTTTGGAAGGTCAAATAGACATACCTTTCTCTTTCTTCCCCTAAGTAAAACTAAAAACTCTGGACATTATATATAAAACAAACATCAAGATGAAAGATGGAAAGAAGATAGACTGAGTGGAAGCCTTGGGACCATAGCAATGACATAGGGGTGAGTTCCCTGGGTTTTCATTTTGCTTCATATATTCCGGACTTGGAGCTGAAGAAGCTGGCAACAGGAAATGCCAACTGTGTAGACAAAGCTCTATTAAAACCTTCTTTCTCTTAGCCAAAAGACCAGGAAAGGGACATCCTAGCAAGACTTAGAAAACTTTTAAACAATAACTACTTCACTTTCCAGCCAAACACCTTAGCAAAAAATGTGGGTCCACTCCCACCATGCCAGCAAAAATCAGGTGGGCAATCCAGACTTTAACCCCTGTGAAGCTGTGAGGAGACACGCCAACACAGGATTAATTTCAGAGAAGGCCAATGAGGGAGCTTAGTTTTTCATCCCCTTAGGCAGTAGCGGCCCCTTCTTCCCATAGTGCCGGTAGAGACCATGTGGAGAATCAGAACTCTCACTTCTACCCACAGTAACGAGGAACCTCAAACCTCAGCTGTCGACAGATCCAAGTAGGAAACCTGGACTTCTACCTCCACTTTGCAGTAACAAGGCCAGTGCTCCCCTCCTTCCTTAGCTATAGGCATGTCAATTTTAAAAAAATATTTAAATGACATTCATAGTCTTATTACATAATGCAAAAAAGTCCAGGTTTCCATTTAAAATAACTCATAATATAAAAAACCAGGAAGATTTCAGAATGAATGAAAAAAGTCAGTCAGTAAAGGCCAACACCAAAATGACAGAGATGTTAGAATATCTGGCAAAGATTTTAAAGCAGACATCATAAATGTTTCAGTGAACAATTAGGAACATTTTCAAAACAAATGAAAAAATAGAAAGGCTCAGCAAAAGAGCATTCAGACAAGAGAAGGAGATCAGGGGTATCCAGATAGGAAAAGAAGAAGTCAAGTTATCTCTCTTTGCAGATGACATGGTTCTTTACCTCGAAGCCACAAGAGAATCAAAAACCTCCTTGCACTAATAAAGGACTTTGGCAAAATCTCAGAGTATAAAATCAATGTACAAAAGATAGTCGCATTTCTATACACCAACAATAAACAAACAGAAACCCATATAAAAAGCACAATCCCATTCACAATAGCCACAAAAAAATGAAATACCCTGGCATCTTCCTAACCAGAGAGGTGAAAGATCTTTACAACAAAAACTACAAAACACTACTCAAAGAAATAAAAAATGACACAAATAAATGAAAAAATAATCCATGCTCATGGATTGGAAGAATTAACATTGTTAAGATGTCCATCCTACCCAAGGCAATCTACAGATTTAACGTAATATCCGTTAAATTACCAGCAGCATTCTTCTCAAACCTGGAAATGACAATACAGGAATTCATATGGAAATATAAATGACCACAAATAGCCAAAACAGTCCTCAGCAAAAACAAACAAAGTGGGAGATATCACACTCCCAGACTTTAAACTTTATTATAAAGCTACAATAATCAAATCAGCCTGGTATTTTACTTCATGGGGAAATGCTAAATCCTTTCCCTATAATATTGGAAACAATGCAAAGGTGTCGGCTCTCAACACTCTTGTTCTACATATTGCTAAAGTTTTAGCCAGAGCAGTAAGTCAAGTCAAGAAAAGGAGCTAGAGGCATACAGAATGGAAAGAAAAAAAAAACAAAACTATCTTGATCTGTAGATAACATAATTGTCTATGTAGAATATTCCAAGGAATCTATTAAAAAACAAACAGGCAAATTCCAGGAACTAATAAGAGAGTTAAGCAGGGTCATAGGATATAAGATAAACACAAGCATTAATTGTATTTCTATATACTAGCAGTGAACCCTTGAATTAAAAATATAGTATTATTTTTAATTGCTCAAAAAGAAAAAGATATACCTAGGTGTAAATCTAACAAAACATGTATAGGGCTTATATGCTAAAAGCTACAAAACTAATGAAAAAAATTAAAGAAGATCTAAATAAGTGGAAAGACATACCATGTTTATGGATTGGAATACTCAACATAGTAAGAAATAATTCTCCCAAACAGATATGCAGGTTTAATGCAATTCCTATCACAATCCCAGCAAGATATTTTGCATATATAGACAAGATTATTCTAAAATTCATATGGAAAGGCAAAGGAAGTAAAATGGTTAAAACAGTTTTGAAAAAAGAAGAATAAAGTGGGAGGAATAAATTTAAAGACTTATATAGCTACAGTAATCCAGACTGTGTGCTATTTGTGGAGAGATAGACACATAGATAAATGGAACAGAGTAAAGAACCCAGAAGCAGACATACAAATAAGCCTAACTGGTTTTTGACAAAGTTGTAAAAGAAACTCAGTGCAAGAAAAATAACCTTTCTCAACAAACAGTGGTGGAGCAATTGGACATCTGCAGGGGGAAAAACAGCAACAACAACAAAATCCTGACAAGTCTCCTACTTATACAAAAATTAACTTGAAATGGATCATGGACCTGGATATAAAATATGTGACTCTAAAATTAAAAGAGTAAAATAGGAGAAAATTTTTGGGGTTTAGGGCCAAGCAAAGAGGTCCTAGGATTGACACTAAAATCACAGTGCATAAAAAGAAAAAAATTGTAAGTTGTACTTCATCAAATTAAAAACGTTTACTCTGGTAAAGCAGGACTTCACAGCAACTTGGATGGATTCAGAGTCCATCATACTCAGTAATCTATCACAGAAATGAAGAACTGAGTACCGTATGTTCTCACTCATAAGTGGACCCTGAACATTTATCATAATACTACATGAAAGAAACCTGCATAATGAATATTTATTTGTATACCTAACCCTGAATTGTACCCCACATCTTTAAAATTAAATAAATAAATTAAAAAAATACTACATGAAAGGGGTTGACAGTAGTGGGTCACTAATGGGGGCGGGAGGAGGCGGCGGCACATAACACTTATAAAGGATCTTATCCCAAGCCAGGCGAAGTTAGGGCCAATGGGAGGCCCAACTTCACCTGTACAGTGACCATTTATGCACCTAATCTTGAATTGTACCCCATATCTTTAAAATTTAAAAAAGAAGTTTACTCTGCAAAGGACCCCATTAAGAGGACATAAAGAGGCCGGGCTCGGTGGCTCAGCCTGTAATCCTAGCACTTTGGGAGGCCGAGGTGAGTGGATTGCCTAAGCCTGCGGGTTCGAGACCCACCTGGGCAACCAGGCAAGACCTCGTCTCTACAATAAATAAAAAATTAGCCGGGCATGATAGTTCCAGCTACTTGGAAGACTGAGACAGAAGGATTGCTGGAACCCAGGTTGAGACTGCGGTGACTGGGAGTGTGCCACTGCACTCCAGTCTGGGCGACAGAGTGAGACTCCAAAAAAAAAAAGAGGACATAAATACGAACTTCAGAACTAATATTTGCAAACCACATATCCAGCAAAGGATACAAAAAGTTTCTCAACAATAAAAATCAATCCATTTAGAAATAGACAAAAGACATGAACAGGTAGTTCACCAAGGAGTATATACAGCAAGTAAGTGCATTAAAAGCAAATAAGGACACAAAAAGATGTTCAACATCATTAACCATGAGGGGAATGCAAATTAAAACCACAATGAGGTGTCACTACATTTCTATTAAAATAAAAAATAATGACAACACCAAATACTGGCAAGGATGCAAAGAAACTGAATCATTCAATGATTACTGGTAGAAGTATATAGTGTTACAGCCACTCTGGAAAAGTTTCCTAGAAACCTAAACCTGCAACTACCACATGGCCCAGCAATTGCACTCCTGGTATTTATCTCAGAGAAATAAGACTTACATTCACACAAAAACCTGTACATGAATGTTTATAGCAGTTTTGTTTTTAATAGCCAAAACCTAGAAACTACCCATATGTTCTTCATTGGATGAATGATCAAACAAGCAGTGTACATCTATACTATGGACTACTACTTGGCAGTAAAAAAGTACCAATCGATTATGCCGAATTAAAAAATGCCAATCCCCAAATGTCCCATTCTGTATGATTCAATTTATATGATACTTTTGAGATGACAAAACTACAGAGATGTAGTACAGATTAGTGGTTGCCAGGAGTTAAGGAGGGGTAGAGATGGGAGTTAAGTGGGTATGACTATAATAAGACATCATGAGGGATCCTTGTGATACACATGTTCTCTCTTGGCTGAGTGCGGTGGCTCACACCTGTAATTCCAGCAACTCTGGAGGCTGAGATGGGAGAATCTCTTGAGGCCAGGAGTTTGAGACCATCCTGGGCAACATGGTGAGATCTCATTTCTAACCAGATAATAAAATAAGCATTCTTTCTTGACTATATCAATGTCAATATTTCGGTTATAATATTGTATTAGAGTTTTACAAGACGTTATCATTGGAAGAAACTGGGTAAATGGAATCTGTTATTGCTTGCAACTTATTGTGAATCTACACTTATCTCAAAATTAAAAGGTTAATTTAATTAAATAACTGAGTAAGTGGATCTCTGCAGAATCACCAAATCTCAGGTTTGGAAATAAGTCTTAATTCTCTCCAGCAAGAACTAGTGAAGTTTTCCTAGGTTCCACTTCATTGTCTACTAGAGTTCTTTAGAGCCCCTCAAGATACTAGCCTCATCACTAACCATCTAACTCAGCTGGGAAAGGTAATCATATACTAGGATTTTTACTGGTCCACAGATTTTAGTAAACTAAACTGTACGCTGTTTTATGGCAGCAGACCGTGTAGGTTATATACTCTTTTTTTTTTTTTTTTGAGTTGGTGTCTCACTCCGTCGCCCAGAATGGAGTGCAGTGGCCGCTACCGGCCACCGCAGCCTCGACCTGCTGGGCTCCGGCGATCCTTCCGCCTCAGCCTTCTGAGCAGCCGGAACTACAGGCGCGCGCTACCACGCCCGGCTAATTTTTTTGATTTCTTGTAGAGATGAGGTCTCGCCAAGTTGCCCAGGCGGGTCTCGAACCCGCGGGATCAGGCAATCCACTCACCTCAGCCTCCCAAGGCGCGGGATTACAGGCTGAGCCACCGAGCCCGGCTAGGTTATATACTCTTAAGGCTTATCATGAGATCTTAGCCCACATTAGATTTCAGTAAATGTTTATTAGATAGTTGAATGAATGGATGAAACCAATGGTGTTCTGGCTGATGTTTGACAAGTAGCTCTTCACCAAAAAGGAAGTCTTCATCTGTATTACTTGCTGATTTCACAGGTGTAAATAATTCCACATAACCAATATCAAGTTACTAACATGGCATCTGTAAACACCGGGTTAACAGTTGCCCCTCATGAGCTAGTGTGAGCTGACTGCACGCCACTGGATGGAACTGAATTAGATAGTGTGTGATGTTAGTGCCTTTATTTTCTTATGCCAACTTTGTGTAGCCCGGTTAAAATTACAAAGAAAGACTGGGCCTCAAGTTAATGTTTAGTCCCTTCCCATGAAAGCTGTTATGTTGGTACGAGAGATCCAATAAGAATCAGTAGTTGTCTCAAAGCAAACCCACGGCCTCCACCTAGAAAAGAAAACTAAAAAAGACTATGGCTTATTATTTTTAGTCCCTTCCCATTAAAGCTGTTATGTTGGTACGAGAGATCCAATAAGAATCAGTAGTTGTCTCAAAGCAAACCCACGGCCTCCACCTAGAAAAGAAAAATAAAAAAGACTATGGCTTATTATTGGTGAATGCAAATCTTTTTGAGTTCATGTAAAGCACTGAAAGGTGTGAATTATAGTCATTTACTGGTATCTAGCTGATGGTGGAAGCAGGCTGATTTTTCCAGGTTAGCCTTTTTATTTCTCCTTGAGAGTGACTAACTTATGGGAGATGTATTTAAAAGGACATATCATATAAAGCTTTATTTTTAAAGGAGTCTAATAGGAAAAAAATCTCCAGTTGGTTTTGTATTGTAGGCTTGTTTCTTAGTATTAAAGCATCATTTCTAACATCTGAGTAATCACACCCACTGCTTGTTGTTAATTTTTTTAGATGCTTCTGAAAAACATCTCATAGACAATATTTTCTCCTCACCCTGTCCTGCAGCTGCTGTATAAATCTACACTCAAAGCTTGTGTTGCAACACGCATGCCCTTGGGCCACAATCTCTGCTTGCTTTGGCATGATTTATTTATTTCAAAGATATCTGTGCCTTTGGGTTGCTATAGAGATTTCAAGTGAGCTAAACTGTCCAAGAAAACCTCAGGGAAGCCTGTTTAGTTTCTTCTAAAGCTCAAGGTGATTAGTAGACCCAGGTGTTCTATAAATGTACACTGAAAGCAAAGGATCCCCTGGGAAAGGTGGTTTGATGACCCTGGTTCTGGAGAGTTTCAAGGAGGTGATTAGAGGGAAGAGTAAAAGAGAGTTTCTTTGTAAAGGTGCTTATAAGAGAACATCTGGGGTATTGATTAACATATTAAGGACTGCTTCTTTGAAGTATCGGATTTTAGCTGCTCAGTGTCAATCCGTTTACTTACCGGCCAAAGAATCACATAATGCAAGGTCATCGCCTATACCAGTTTCATACACAAAATTTGAGTGATTGTTTTCTTTCTGCTTTCTGTACTTCCATATTTTCTTTAATATACATTATTAATCTTATGACTAAAAGTTATACATGAGTATAACTATGAGGCAGTGTTATTGATTATGTAGTAAATTTTTAATCTTATTTGCTTAGGTAATAATACATAGTCTAGAAGTGAAGCAGTTAAACTCAATCAGAGCATAGATGAGTAAACATAGTGTTAAATAATCTTAACACTGGTGACCATGTGTTTCTCGGTGTGGTTAGAATTGGGAATGAACAATGAGCGCTTGTAGGGTGAAGCAAATAAACTGTTCTTAATTATTATAAATCTTTAAAAGATGACAAATTTGTGAGGGATCTTTAAAACAAGGGTTAAATTCTTTAAATTAAGCCTCCGTAAATTGCTGGGACCTCAAGAAATAATGCTCTATGATAGATAGCACTCACTGGAATGGATGCAGAAGGTCAAATTTCAGGAGTTTCTGACATGAACTTTTATCTATCTTGGAAAATAGCTTAACCTCTCTATGGTGCAGTTTCCTCATTTATAAATGAGGGAGTCAGACTGGATAATTCGAAATGTTCCTAAAACTTTAACATTCTGTGATATAGCATTCAGCTGGGTGGGTGTGGTGTGATTAGTAATAGGGCAATAGTTTTAAAACAATTTTTAAACAAATACGAGGGACCCAAATATTTCAAAATATCAGTAACATAGATCAGGAAATTGTTTGATTGGCGGCAGCGAAGCTAAGTTTATTCTTGCTTGGATCCCAAAGGGAGTTTATAGTAAGGCTTCTGTGACCCCGAGAAAGGGCAAGGGTACAGCTAGACGTCAGGAACTCTAGCAACAATGACTGGAAGGAAGAGACTCTTCCTGTCTCTGCTTCTTTCTGGTTATTTCCTCCTGAAGAATGACTTCCTGCACACAGCAGGGAACCTGGCCATTGGGAATTCATGCTTAACTCTCACTGCTTTCAAACTCAATGTATTCGCATTACTCTCTCCTACCCTGCATTAAAGCAAAATCCTAGAGAACAGTACTAGTTGGCCCAGCTTGGATGAGGTGCCCAACCCTGGATCAGTTAACTATAAGCAGGGAAGTAGGTCATATAAGATTAAGATCTGCTAAAATAATATGACTGGTGTTATGGGAAGTAGCATATTCTAGAAGGAAAAGATACATTTACCAAAAAAGGGGAAGGAGTAGTAATTTGACAAGGAAATAGTAAAGTCCAGTAACCTTTTTAAAAAATTACTAAATGAAACGATCATTTAATATTTCTTGTATATGTAGTAACTACACTAATTAATGACTTCTTGTTTGTGAAATATGGCCATTGTTTCACTAATACATGCTAGAATTTATCTTAATGGATGCTTATTAAGCCAAGTGATCAGTGTTGATCATGATTCTGATATATTATTTTTATGCTCTAAACAGGAGATAGGTGCCAATCATAATCCTAAAAGATATAATCCCAAGCACCATAATCCTGAATGTCAAAATCTTGAAAGATCAAAATCTCTAAAATCTGAAATTCCTAACATCTAAAATCTCTAAGATCACAATCCTGAAAAATGAAAATTCCAAATGTTGAAATCCTGAAAGCCAAATCCTGGGGAAGGAAATAGTCCATTTTTGGTTGTATGCAGGAGAGTTGCATCATACATGGTGGAACTATTACCTTGTTATTGTCTTTATTTGGAAATTAAATATAATTTAAGGAGATGCATTTGGGTGCTAAATTGGCAAAAGGTGGAGTTGTGGACTTAATTTTAGGTGTCATCTTGGCTGGATTAAGGAATACCTAGAAACCTGGTAAAGCATTATTTTGAGTGTGTCTGTGAGGGTGCTTCGAGAGGAGATTAGTGTATATGTAAGTCTGAGTGGATAGGTTGAGGAAGATCTGCCTTAGTGTCCAGAGAGAACTCATGCAGAGGGTGACTGGTCTCTCTCTGAGAGTGGGACAGCCTTTGCTTCTGCTGCCTTGGACACCAGAACTCCAGGCTCACCAGCCTTTGGACTCCAGGACTTACACCTGTGCCCCTGTGGGTCTTAAGGCTTTCCTCCACAGACCAAGAGTTACACCATTGACATCCTAGGTTCTGAGATCTTGGAACTTGGACTGAGCCATGCTATCAGCATCCCAGTTTGCAGACAGCATATCAGGAGCCTTTTTAGCCACCATAATTCTGTGAGCCAATTCCCCTAATAAATCCCCTCTCCTGTATCCATATGCTTATTCTATTGGTTCTGTCTCCCTGGAGAATCCTGACTGATACAGATTTGGTACTGGAGACACTGAATAACATTTCTTCTTACTGTATTCCTTACAACATGCTGGAAGAGATCTGTGAAAATGTCCTCTTGCAAAATGACTGTGGTAAGTTAGGTGTACGAGGCTACTTAATGGTGAAAACAAAAGTTCAAAAGCAAATTTTTATTGCTGCTATGAAAACAGAAGAGCATTTAATTCAATGGCCAGTCAATAACCAGACTTTCAAATGGACAGCATATACTTAGAAAATTTGTAGACCACAGCGCTCTCCAAATACAAGTGCAGTGAGTGTTTTGAAGATCATGGAAGAAGGGGGAAAAAAACCAAGCATAAATACAGAAATCTACCCTATCAGATTATTTGTTTTATGTATGTGTGTGTATGTGTGTGTATATATATATATGTATATATATATATATATTTCATCTTTACATTATTTCCAGTATTGGAGGTATAAATTATGTAAAGACTTTTAGAGAGTTCGAATTCATTTTATGCATTTTTTGCAAATGTGATTCCACAGAAGTGCATTATCACCTTGGCCATGTGTAAGCATTGTGCCTTTGTGAAAGGTAACATTTCTTGGGCAGCTGCACATGTGGTGGTGACCACTGAAGTTTTGGTTAATCTAATCAAAAGATGTAGTGTGTCCATCCAGGCATTTCAGATGACCATAGTTTTAAAACTGGGTGCACACAATTACCAACCATATGCTACCAAACATATGTGTGTATACATTTTTCTTTTTTACCTATTTTTTAATGAATACCTGTGTGACTATTGTTAGTATACCTGAGTGTTTATGCTTGCCAAAATAGGAATATTATTATTACCTATTTTATTGTGTAAAGCCGCCTGTGAAGTCTTTGTTGCGTTTTTATGTTTCTCAAACAAATCTCCTTTTTAAAATGTGAATAAATATCTTTGAAATAATTTTTAAATTCTTTTTTCCAGAATTATATTTTCAGGATTTTGATCTTTCAGGATTTCAGACTTCAGGGATTTTGATATTTTCAGATTTCATATTTGGGATGATAGTGTCCAGGATTGTGTCTTTCAGCATTATAGCACCCAAACCCCCAAGAGATTAAAATTCATAACTAGAATTTTTAGTATCTATTAATTTGAAAGCACTACGAAGGTCTATAAAACAATGAAATTTACCTCTTAGCCAATCGCCCTAGTCGTTTCCTGTTGCTATAACAAAATGCATGCATGAAACTGGGATAATTTATAAGAGGAGAAATTTCTCACAGTTCTAGAGGTTAGGAAGTCCAAGATTGAGACATCAGCATTTGATGTCTAGTGATGGCTGCTCTCTGCTTCCAAGACCTTGTTACTGCATCCTGATGTGGTGGAAAAGCAGAAGAGCCAAGGACCCAGCTAGTTCCCTGTACTTCCTTCCATGAGGGTTCAACCTCACTGGTCACACTATTACATTAGGACTTAGGCTCAAATATATGAATTTTGGGGAGTGCCATACATTTAAACCAGAGTATCAAGTGTATTATCTATTGTTACATGACCCATTTCCACAAATTTAGCGGCATAAAACAACACATACTAATTATTACTTCTGTGGGTGTCAGGACGTAGCTTAGTTGATCCAACTCAGAGTCTTCCTTACAAGCCTGAATTTAAAGTGTCAGCCAGAACTGTAGTATCATCTGGAAGATCAGTTGGGAAGGATCCTCTCCCAAGCTCAATTATGTGGTTATTAGCAGGATTCACTTATTTTGGGGTTGTTGGTTTGAGGACCTTAATTCCTAGCTGCTGTTGGCCAAAGGTCACCCTCAATTTCTTGCTGTGGGGGCCTCCCCACCTTGGCAATTTACTTCATCAAAACCAGCAAGATGGAGAGTCTGTCCAGAAGACAGAAGCCACACTCTTATGTAGCCTAATTATAAAAGCGACATCCCATCATCTTTGCCATATTCTGTTGGTTACCAGTAATATTGGTGACAGGTCCTGCCACATTCATGGGGAAGATATTACATAAGAGTGTGAATAGTAGGTGGTGAGATCATTGGAGGCCATCTTCTAGTCTATCTACTATACCAAAACGCTGATTTAAAGTCTAAAAGTTGGTGTGGAGGAGTGAGATATTTTGCTAGTGAAAAAAAATGGCCCCCCAAAGAAAGACAAGACTTAAATATAATGTTACTCTAGCGTCCATCAAAAGTCTCTGAGGCTAAACATTCTGGTTAACTTCCCAGAAACCTATAGTCCCAAGTAAGTCATATTAAATGTTGGCATACTCATTTTGTGCCTGCAATATTCCTAGTGTGGTGATTGACTCATAATAGATGCTAAGTGCTGAATGGATAGATGTTTTTAAAATCTATTATTTCTGTGTGGTGTGACGCAGTATAGTGTACCAGTTTAAAGCTTGAACTTTGGAGTCAGAAAAACCTGGGATTATATGCTTGCTTTGCCATTTACTGCTATATGACCTTGGGTAAGTTACTTAAATTTTCTACACTTATATCTTCATCTGTAAAATGAGGATAATACTGCCATATTTTGTGGCATCTAAGGCACCATGGACCTTAAGATACAGCATTTTCTGTGTAATTCATAAAAAAAATTGCTACCAATCAAACTATGATCTAACTTGAGTGATTATAAGATGCACACTGATTTCAAACATATCTAAATGTGAAAAAAAATGTGCTTTCTATGAATTGGCAAAATGTGGCAGTGCCTACCTTATGTAGTTCTTATAAAGTTTAAATGAGATAGCACAGAAGACACTTAACATACAATACCTTTCATCTATTAAGAGCCTTATAAGTATTAGCTTTTTTATTATTAGCAATTAATACAAACTCCTAAAATGAGTCATTATATTTTGCTTTCTCTTCTAATATTTGAAACTGAATTGCAGAACAGATCTACAAAGCTGTTGTTGGTTTTTGTAAATAAGGAATGGGATATAAGCAAAATGGCTGTCTCAGACTAGATGATGTAAAATGACCTGTGGTTCTGTCCAAAATGCTTAATAAGTATGACACTTGACAAAGGCCTCTTTGTGGAAAGTGTGCTTCCCACTCTTCATCTCTCTCTTAAACTCAGGTAGAATGAAAGCCCAAATGAGGCTTAGTTATCCAACGGGCTGAGAGCCCACTTTCATCACAGCTCTGCTTGCCTGTTCCACTGAGAACTGATAATTTGATGACTAACTGAGCAGTTGCTCCACAGTGAACTGGAGGAAGGCCTTTATTCACCAGGCTGGCAGTATTTCAAATAGCAATGAAGATGTATGTGAAGAACGTGATATGGATGCCAGTTGCTCTAAAGGTACAGCTATAATACAGCACCATAGTAAGCCAAAGTCTGGACAAAGACAGTATCTGTTAAATTGGCTGCAGGTGTAAGAAACAAAACCCAGTGTACTTCAATTGCAGTCGGGCATTGCAAGGATACACTCTGAGAAATGCATTGTTAGGCAGTTTTGTTGTTGGACAAATATCAAAGATTGCACTTATACAAATCTATACAGTATAGCCTGCTTATATATCTAGGTTATATAGTATAGCCCATTGCTCCTAGGCTACAAACCTATACACCATGTTACTATACTTAATATTGTAGGCATTGTAACATGATGGTAAGTATTTGTGTCTCTAACCATAGAAAGGGTACAGTCAAAATGCAGTATAAAAGATTTTAAAAAGGTACACTGTAAAGGAACTTACTATGAATGGAGCTTGCAGGACTGGAAATTGCTGTGGGTGTCAGTGATTGAGTAGTGAGTGAATATGAAGGCCTAGGACATTATTGTGCATGACCATAGACTTTACAAACACCGTACTCTTAGGCTACACTAAATTTTTTTTTAATTTATTTTTTCAACATTGTGCAGTCATACAAAAATATTTTCCTTATATCCTTATTCCATAAGCTTTGATCTATTTTTAAAATTTCTTTTTTATTTTATGTTTTAAACTTTTTTTGTTAAAAACTAAGACACAAACACATACATTATACCAAGGTCTATACAGAGTCGGGATCACTGTCTTCCACCTCCATATCTTGTCCCACTGGAAGGTCTTCAGGGGCAATAACACACATGAAGCTGTCATCCAATGATAACAGTGGCTTCAGAAATATTAAGTAGGTATAAAAGTAATTGCAGCTTTTGCATTGTTGAAATTTACCATTTGATATTGGAATACGTCCTTAAATGTGGTTATTTTATTCATAATTTTAATGTACGTTTCTTGCTTTATGTTTTTTTTGCTAAAGACTTATTACTAGCTGTTTATATTTATTTTAGACTATGGAAATGATGTTAAACAAAAAAATCCAAGCGATTTTCTTATTCTAGTTCAAAATGGGTCATAAAGCAGTTGAGACAACCGCAACATCAACAACACATTTGGCCAAGGAACTAATGACAAACATACAGTGCAATCAGTGGTGGTCCAAGAAGTTTTGCAAAGGAGATGAGAGCCTTGAAGATGAGGAGCTTTGTGGCCAGCCATCAGAAGTTGACAACAACCAATTGAGAGCAATCATCAAAGCTGATCCTCTTATAATACAACTACACGAGAAGTTGCCGAAGAACTCAACATTGACTATTCTATGGTCATTCAGCATTTGAAGCAAACTGGAAAGGTAAAAAGCTTGATAAGTGGGTGCCTCATGAGCTGACTGAAAATCAAAAAAATCTTCGTTTCTAGGTGTCGTTTTCTCTTATTCTATGTAACAACAACGATCCATTTCTCAATTGGATTGTGATGTGCCTCGAAAAGTGGATTTTCTATGATAACCGGTGATAACCAGCTCAGTGTTTGGACCAAGAAGAAGCTCCAAAGCACTTCCCAAAGCCAAACTTGTACCAAAAAAGGTCATGTTCACTGTTTGGTGAACTGCTGCTGGTCTGATCCACTACAGCTCTTTGAATCCCAACAAAACCATTATATCTGAGAAGTATGCTCAGTAATTCAATGAGATGCACCAAAGGTCTATACAGAATCAGGACCTGCAGCCAGCATTGGTCAAAAGAAAGAGCCCAGTTCTTCTCCATGACAACACTCAACTGTATGTTATACAACCAAGGCTTCAAAAGTTGAAAGAATTGGGCTACGAAGTTTTGCCTCATCTGCCATATTCACCTGACATCTCTCCAACCGACTACCACTTCTTCAAGCATCTCAACAACTTTTTGTAGGGGAAATGATTCCACAACCAGCAGGATGCAAAAAATGCTTTCCAAGAGTTTGTGGAATCCCGAAGCACAGATTTTTATGCTACAGGAATAAACAAACTTATTTCTCATTGGCAAAAATGTGTTGATTGTAATGGTTCCTATTTTGATTAATAAAGATGTGTTTGAGCCTAGTTACAATGATTTAAAATTTTCAGTCCAAAACCACAATTACTTTCCCATCATCCTAATACCTCCTGAAGGACCTGCCTGAGGCTGTTTTACAGTAATTAAAAAAAAAAAAAATCAGTAGACTGGTCCAATTAAAAGAACAGTAAAAAGTATAGCATAGTAAATAGTAAGCAATAGGAATTTTTCAACTCCATTATAGGACCACCATCAGCTCCATCGTACAAGACCACAATCTTATATGTTATAATGCAGTCCTTGGCTGTACAATGAGAGACCCAAAATAATATGAAACTTATTTATTAAAATTTTTGTATTTATTCTTAACATGTTTAAACTTCAGACACCTTCAAAGTACTCGTCGTTTGATGCAATACACCTATCAAGATGCTTTTTCCATTGCTCAAAATAGTTTTTGAACTTGTCGATTTTGATGCCTTTCAGTGTTTCTGCTGTTTTTTTGTTTCACCTCTTCCATATTGGCAAAACACTTCCCTTAAAGGACATTTTTCACCAAGGAAACAAAAAATGTCTCTTGGGGCAAGAAGAGGTGAATAGGGAGTGTGAGGCATGGAGGTCATGCTTTTTTTGGTCAAAACTGCTAAACGCTCAGCCTGGTGTGGACAGGTGCATTGTCATGGTGGAAGAACCAGTCCCCTGCTTGCCACAACGCGGGATTTTTCTTTTGGAACACAGTGTCTCACAACAATGTTAGCTGGTACATTGATGCCAATGGTTTCCTTTAACATTTACCTAGTGGGCGAAGCCTGTATTACAAGGGGCCCACCCTCCAAAAGATAATTCTGGTTTTTGGGGGGGTCCCCCCTCATATTTGGAAGGACAGCAGACCACTCATCTGTCTCCATGGACACCTTGAGAGAGACTTCACACTCTTACTTGTCCATTCTTGCTGCTTGAGTGCCTGTGTGCCTTGATGGACTGTAAGTGTGAGAGGGCAGTGCCTTTATGTCCTTTCCCTATTATCTCTGTAGTAACTGACACTTGGAAGGTTCTAAAATCTTTGCTGGACAATTGCATGAATACTGTTTAATTCCAGGCAGAGAAGTGAATCATGTATAATGATGCCAAACCATATCAAAATTTAAATAACGATCACTTTTATTCACTATGTATTCGTCAAAATTTTGCTTTATGGTCTGCCTAGGCTGTTAAACCAAGGGAGTTCTTGGTTTAAATAGATATTGGTACAAGAAGAAGAGTATATAGAGAAATCGTTCCAAACTACCTGTTTCTCAGTTTTACTCCATATTATGAAGCAGGATGTGAACCTCTTTATTCTCAAATAAATAAGCACAGAGAGCAGGTTGCTTAAGCTTGTAGTCTCAACTCTAGTCTGCAAAATGGAAATGATAATAATATCTCCTCATGGAGTTGGTGTGAGGACAAGAAGAAATCATATCTTTAAAAGACCTAATATTATCCCTGGTGCATAATGAGCAGTGAATGAGTGGTAAGCACAATGTCATCATTATAGTGGAAACGTGCATCTTTATATATCTGGGTGCTAAGAGACTTTGGTTGTTCTTAGAGAGGGTGAAATACAATGTCTTTCTTATTTCTTTCTATCTGTCATCTGTCTATCATCTATCTATCTATCTATCTATCTATCTATCTATCTATCTATCTATCTATCTACCATCTATCTATCTATCTTCTATCATCTATCTACAGTTGAGATCTCACTCTGTCACTGAGGCTGAAGTGCAGTGGCATGATCACATTAATCAATGGCTCATGGCAGCCTCGACCTCCTGGGTTCAGGCAATCTTTCCATCTCAGCATCCGGGTTTCTAGGACTACAGGTGTGTGATACCACACCCCGCTAACTAATTTTTGTAAAGTCCGGGTCTTGCTAGGTTCCCCAGGCTGGTCATAAACTCCTGAGTTCAAGCACTCTACCTGCCTCTGCCTCCCAAAGTGCTGGGATTACAGGTGTGAGCCAGTGTGCTTGCCCCCACAATATCCTTTAATATTTCTCTCTTGATATCCCAAAAACTTGGGTTTCTGAAGCAGCAGCACGTGTTCCTTGACCAGACCTGGGCTAGAGCTCTTCAGTTACATTTTACTATACCCTGAACGTGCTGTTTGGGAGTGCTGTTGTTTATGCATTTCTTTTTTTTTTTTTTTTAAGGATATGGGGCAAAATGTTTGTACTTTTCTTTTTTTCCTAAAATATTTGACGTTCCGGAATTGAGTTTTGGTATATGGTAAAGCCCGTCATGTGAAGCCATGGCACTGGCCACACACTGAAACACCAGGAGAGAGAGGCAGGTGAGCAGTACAGATGCCTGGATTCTGCCTAGAAGCGAGGACTCTGAATCTTTGCGGCTGGGCCTGGATGAGCACTTGGTGTTGACAGCCACACATTTTTTAGACTCTGGAAATCACTGTTTCTCAGCAGTCATGTCTGTTTCCCTTAGTTGGGCCCATTCTGTTCTGTTGTTTTTTTAATTTTTAAAAATCCTTATTTTACTTGTGTAGGTTTGTTGCATGAATATATTGTATGATGCTGAGGTTTGGACTTCAATTGAACCCATCACTCAATAGTGAACATAGCAGTAGTCGTTCTCGTTATTTTTCCTAGACCGATTTGGGGAAGGATGATAAAACTCTGTGAGAAACATAGTAGTAACTGAAATACACATTGACTCCAAGCCACCTTTCCCCACCCACAACTCTCTACCAGAATCACTTGAAGTTTCATTTCATTTCCCTACCAGGGCTCTAAATGGTTTAAATGTTCTTCCTGGCCTTTGCTAAAGTCGTCTTTCATTCAAGAACAAGGCACTGTGTTCACCATCTGGAAGTTTCTTACAGAAGCTGTTTCTTTAATCATTACCTTCACTGCTTCCATGCCATTCCAGCCAAGCCATTGATTTTGTAGTTATGGAGGCCAGTGCTGTGAGTTTTATTCAATTCCTCTTTCCAGATGACCTTAGTAATAACTTTTCTCAGACTACATTAAAGTCAATACAGTCCTACCTTCTACAGTGTATCAGTGACAGTGATATAAATGGGTCCCAGAATCTTACTGTGGAAAAAGAGTAGTTCGTCCTGTCAATAGTGTGTAAGCATTAGCACGGGCACAGTCAAGAGCCCCGGGTTTCTGTTAGGAAAAGCAACTCACTAGTTTTGTTTTTTAAAGCGTTGTCTTTGCTTTGGGTTTTGGTAGACCTGCTGTGTGGTATCCAGTCAGCTAAAGAGATGCAAATCTTAAGCTGTGGTAGGCTAAGGCACCCTGGAGGAGCAACTGGATCTAATGCCATCTTGGTACCAGAACTTGTGATTGACTTTTACATAAGTATCTTCTGCTAACTGTTAGTTTTTTACTCATTTATTATATTGGTTAGATTAAGCTAGATTTGCTAGGATGACAAGCAACCTGAAAATCCCAGTGGACTTGAACAACAAAGGCATTTCTGGCTGCTGATTCATGTCTGCCAAGGACTCAGGTAACTGTGGAGAGAAAACCACAGGGCTGAGCACCAGCATTAGGGAAGCCACACATGTCACTTCCAGGTATGTTCCACAGACACAGGCAGATCACGGGGTGATGCCTAACTGCAGAGGAGCAGGCCTTGCAATCCCACTTGAGCTGGAAGGAGGAGGCCTTGTGAACAGTCTTCAAGACCTGAACAATAAGAACATTTCTTTTGTTTGGCAGCAAGTCCATTTCTTTTTGCGTTTATCCATTTATGAAATCCCAAACCGGAATGGGTGTTACATGGAACTATTCTGGGACTTTCAGAACTGTTCATATTTCATGTCAAGTGCAGTTAATTTGCATACATACATATCATTTAGTATTTTTAAGAAATTTTGTGGAAGGTTTTTAAAAAAAAATTTAATACTTGTTTTAATGTTTATAATTTTAGCATAGAAAAAAGGCTGCAAAGCGGCACATATTCTTGTTCTTTTCTATATTTGTTGAACTAGTTAGAGGTGACTACACATACCAGCATAGAGGAAATACTTCTCCAAACCACTAAATGGTTGTTCTGCTTGGTGTTGCATTGATGGAAGATACTGGTTGTCCTGTTCACATTCTGCCTTTCTAAGCAGTCAGCACCATGACAGGATATTGAACTAAAAGAGACGTTAAAAATCAGTTCAGAAAATATGATTGTAAGATTTAAAAAAACACGAAGAAAAAAGTCAGGGAAGGTTCTTTAGGTTTGGGAGTGGACAGAAGGGACATGTGGTTGTTTGCTGCTTTCTGGTACAGGGTGGCATTCCACAATTTGGAGCCAATGTGAGTAAGTCTGGCTGGCGGCTGCTTGCCCAGGGTGTATGTGTTGAGGTCTCTGACCACAGCACTTCTTCTCCTGAAGAGCCCTGATACTCCCAAATGCTATACATTCTTGTGGCAAAACAGCAAAATGCTAGGGAGTGACCTTCACGGAATCTGCCCTTGAGAGTCAGAGACGCCTGGGGTGGAGCACTGCGTGTTTTTTTTTTTTTTTCGTTTGTTTGCTTTTTTTTCCCCCCAACCACTCTGTAGCTACCTTTGGGCTTTAACTTTTTTCAGGGGTTACCACATGTTTGGGAAAGTCAACGAGCCCAGCATGGATGATATTACTTTAAAATTTTCAAAACATTTTGTCCTCTTCAGAGAAATTTGCTTCATTACTTCCTTCTTTACCAAATGTCCCCTTAGAGAATGGGACACATTTTACTCATTAGAATTGGGAGGAAAAGAAGCATTCTTCAGAGCCACATCCAGTGTTCACTGCTTTTGAAGAAGGAGTGATGTTTGACACAAAAATGCATCAATGGGGAAGGCCACATTTAACTTTTGTTGTTTGGTCTCAGCATTGGAACCAAACCAGTTTTTCTTGTCCTTTTTTTTTTTTTTGTCTGAGTGGCAGCAAGCCCAGAAATATAAGTTTGCACTGCCAAGAGATGGCTCTAAATATAGTGCTGGGTGGGCAGGAAGATTGTTTCCTCGTGAATGCAACTGGTGTGTGCTGCGTACTCGCCACCATCCAGCGGGAAAGCAGAGTTTGGCTCCACTACACTGCCAGCCTCAGGCCCTCCCTTTGACGATAGGAGTCTAGAAACAGGAGCCTGGGCAGGTTTGCTTTGCATTGGCATCTTCAGCCAAGACATGCAGATCAAACAGTCACTACCTAGCTGGCTATTTTTATCCTTTAGGATTTAGGAGTGTAATTAAACACATAACAATGGCCAGCTTTTAGAGACTGGGAAGAAAGCATTGTGCATGCCTTGTTTAAACACAGGTTGTTTATAAAAGGTATAAAGAACATTGCTTTGCCTTGTGTTTGCTTGGAAATACAAGAGGATTTGACTGGCTACTTTCCACCAACCAGCTTTGAAACTTGAATACT
The DNA here is from genome assembly GCA_963574415.1 of Tarsius wallacei. Classification (NCBI taxonomy): domain Eukaryota; kingdom Metazoa; phylum Chordata; class Mammalia; order Primates; family Tarsiidae; genus Tarsius; species Tarsius wallacei. Next base: position 6,560 of record CAUYQG010157095.1, on the reverse strand, counting down.
TTTCACTTATTCACCAAGGCAGCGTTTTGTTTTTTCCTACCTGTTTACTCTTGATGCTGTTGGAAGAAGATAGAGCTGGTGGGATTATTGGGCCGTCTTGAAAACACAAACTTTAAAGATTGTTTTTTTCTTTTTTCTTTTTTTTCAGTTTTCTCCCAAAACAGAGCAGGCCAGCACCATAAAGAGCTTCACTCAGAAACTCCTCTTGTTGTCTGGCTGTCAGCAATTAAATAAAATGTACTTTGAAACCTCAACCTACAAATCAGATTGCCCCAAGGGATTGACAGAGCTAGTTTGATCATTGTTTTGGTCCAGTTCCTTGACAAAGGTTTCCTTTATCTCACTTTGCTGTTGTTGTTGTTGTTTCTTTTTATCTTTTTTTCTTGACAGTGGATATAAAATGACAGCTTTTCAGATTAGCATTGATTTGGTTTTTATGGTAAAACCTTATTATGCCTAAGGAGATACTGTAAAGTAGCCATGCATTTATATAATGAAATCATCTATGTTGGATGTATTAACATTGAGCAATTAACTCAGCATGTAGTTAGTTTTAAAACCCAGTGCTTCTTAACAAAAGACTAACTCAACAACAAGCCTTGGGAGGGTCTCATCTCAGGAGAATCCTGGCTGTCAGCAAGACATACCCCTCACACCACTGGCAGGAGAGTGAAACAGGGACCTAATGGCAACTGGCTTCATAAGTAGTGAGTTGTGATGCTGAAAGACCACCCTTTAGCATCAAGCAACTTCAGGAATCTTCATGTGTACTTTTACTAGATTCCATTGGCTAGGAAAATGCAAAAGAGAGACAGCTACTAGGAATTCAATTTTTCCTGTGAATTTTTGTTTTACTCATTATATCATTTTCCATGGATATTTGGAAAATAATACAAATATATGGTAGGCAAATTGCAGCCCCTGAAACAGTGTTTGGCTCATAATTAACAGCCAAGAAATGATTTTGACTGAAAATTAAACATTGGTCTGTTGAGGGACAAGTGTTAGCGTCCAAGCAGACTGACAAAAACTTCAAGCCCATCGTTTGGAAACTAAGATGCAATCTGTTTCTGTGCTTCTTTATAGGGCTCTTGTCTTGTCACTGTAAACACAGACCAGGAAAGACTCGACAGGCTGACCCAAGGAGTCATTCTTTGTTCAGGGCAGGGTGCCCCAGCAGGGAGAAGCATTTTGCCGCCCACTTAGCTTTGCAGTATATTGATCACTTATGTGATTTTGGGCTGAAAGTTTAAAAACGTCCTCAGACTTGCCACTTCTCTAATATGTCCAGATATTAAGCTTTTAGTGGTTAAAAGGAGCAAAACTTTTCTCATTAACATTATTTTGTTGAAACGCAGTAACCTACATTGTAAGAATAAACATTGTCCCATGCAGTATTTATTAAAGCTACTAGTTCACAAACAGATTTTATTTTTCTTAAATTGATTTTTATGAAAAGGGTTTGTTTTGGAATAATCACCCAAGATGTCCCAGAGATTCCTAAACCCCTTAGAGCTGTGCCATCCGGTATAGTAGCCACATGTGACTGTCGAGCACTTAAGATGTAGCTATTCAGAATTGGGATATGCTGTAAATTTAAAATACATGTGGGGTTTGAAGACTTGTATGGGGCAAATAAAAAATATCTTGTTAGTTTGTATATTAATTTCACATTGAAATGATAATATTTGCATATGTTGTACTTAACAGTATGCATTTTTAAAACTGTGTTATCTTTCCTTTTTATTTTTTTTTTAATGTGGCTACTAGAAAATTCAGAATTACATATGTGGCTTGCATTGTATTTCTATCGGGCAGGCTGCCTTAGAGTCTGAGGAGATCCCACCTCTCTGAGTCAGTGAGAATGAGGAATAATTTCCCGCCCCCAGTACCACACAGGTTGGCAGCCATTGCCTGTGGTGCCAACCCTATTCAATGTTGCAGCTGCCTGGGAGTAATATGAGGCCGTACCTTGGCTGAATAGAAAAGAATGTGATGAACTTCTAGCCTGATATCACTTGTCTTCCACCCGGGAGGAGTCCTTGATTGGCCTAAAGGACAGTTGAGTAGGCCAGGCCACAGGCCTAAGTTCAAGTTCAAGTGATGGTGTTAGCAGGAACGTCTTAAAGGAGTTTACACAGCACGGGTGAGGGAAGATCCACACACCTGGGAGCACCCAGGCTGGCTGAGTTCAGCCTGATAAATCACATCTGATAAAGAGGGAAGGAGGATCCATCCTTGGTTCAGTTACTGACACCACAAGGGTAGGTCACAGTGGCCTGCCTGTTGCTACTGGAATAGCTTTCCTCAGAAGAGACTTGCTGACTGCTAACTGCACTTTCATTAAATATTAACTAGGGACCAAACACTTGGTTTCTTTCTGTGCATTAAAAGGGTAAATCAGAAAACAAGATATGGCCCCTGACCTCAGAGGGATTGCAGTCTACTTAGGGAAGTCAAGGCTGTTTGCCTCTTGAAGGTAGTTAAAATCACATCATCTTTAGGGAGTAGATGGAGCATTCTGTCCTAGACAAATGGGCTGAACTCACAACTCACTCAGTAGTAGATGACCCTAGGTATCATATTGCTTTAAACCTTTCATTTGTTCACTGCTGAGTCCCCAGCACCAGGAGCAATGATAGGAACAGTTAGGTGCTGAATAAATATTTGCTAAATAAACCATGATTTGGATGGAATGTCTGCATTTCCCCTTACTTATTCCCTCGAAAAAGGGCCTGACCGTGCCTCCCGGAGGAGACCTAGAAGCTAGAGAAGGTGTCCTAGAACTAGCCAGTTCCCCTCCTTTCTCCCTTCTTCCTTCCTTTCCTTTCTTAACTTCCTGACAAAGTTTGGTGTCTCTCCTGATTCTAAGCCAAGTATCCCTCACCAGTCAGTCTTTCTCTTTCTAAAACTTTCTCCTCTTTCCTTTGGGTTCTTCCCACCCAAGAACAAATTGCTCTCTCTCTTGCTATTTCCTACAGTCATTGCCCATTCCCCTACCATTTCCACTAATCTAAAATACAAATTCTATGTCTACGGTCAAACCACCCTGAACATACCCGATCTCATCTAAAATATGGATTTTATACGGTGGTTTCAAACACACACAAAAAAGATATTGCTAATGCATTGGTTTGAGCTCATGAGGCCCTTGTGAGATCCTTCCAGGGCAGAGTTAGAACTCTGAGGCCAAAAGGCCGGTTGCCTACAAGTATGAAGGCATGGATGCCAGGGCTAAGGGAGCTGGATGCTGACCTTAAGCCAGATGCCTTGGGCAGCCATGCAGCTGCCTCCTGCTGTTGGTTAGTTTGTCCTTTCAAGAAACAAATCCATCAGGCTTACTTCATCAGACACACATCCTTTCACATGAGTCTCCTGAGCATACCTGGGTTGGGTAGAGGGCTCCATCAGATTTTGCATGAGACCCACATGGATCAGATATGCCAATTATTTCTTCTGGCTATATGCCTGCCATTATTTTTGGAAGGGGCATTTCTATATCACAGCCTCTCTTTTCTGACAATCTAGGAAACATCTCTGACATCTGACAGTAATACAGATGTTTCTGAAAACAGAGTATAACATTACATAAACCCTTGCCATTTATAGGAGTATTGCTCTATTTAACAACTATTGCAACTTCCCAAGAGGAAAATGAAGTGCTTTAAATGTTTTTTCAAAATCGACTTAAATGGTTCAAGGTTCCTGTGGTTGGAGTGGCTTTCATCATAATTGCTGATGCAATCATGAAGGCCTTCAGTCGGCCTGAGTGCACACCATGGAATGAGGATATGCTGAACGTAGTCTGTATTTCTCTAATGACATTCTTTATCCAAGTTCATTTTAATGCCACAGTATTTGGAAAGAGTAATTTTCTAAGCCCTTATCCCCAGTCTTACTTCCTACTTCATTTTTTTCAGAGGTTTGTGTAGCATATAAAATAAAACAGCAAATGCAGATCAAAAGTCTTCCAGCAGAGCTAGTATTTCCTGTACTGCTTTATACTTCTGGCTATTTATGGTATAAACTATACTCAAGTCTCATAAACAGAGCCTTTCAATTACATTCAGAAAAATATATTAAGTGCTTGGTAGGTTCCAGAATAGCAAGAATCTTTGTTGTTTGGAAGGCCTATTTCATGCTCTAAGGCAGTGTGGCCTACCACAGAGCTATACCACTGACTGTGAGTTTAGCAAATCCCAGAAACTTGACTAGAAGTCAGAACTGGTCCCACATGACTAAAAACAATTTATTCAATTACCTGATTTCTTCAGGCAGAAAACTAAAAGCATTGGATCGAGGAAACAGATGTGGAAAGTCCAGATTAAGCACATATTAAGAAGACAACATATTGTCAAAGACAGCATCAACTAGATTCAGGACTATACAACAGTTTTTCAGCTTAATACTATTGCCCTTAAAATGGAAAGAGTGCTACTTTATATTATAGAGGATTTTATGGACCAATTGATTTTTGCTTTTGCAACTATATTGTCGTTTCACCTTACTAATACTATGAATTTGTGAGGGCCTTTCACCTGGTTTACTTAGCAGATTTAATTTAAATGCCCTTCCTCCAGGAAGCCTTCTCTGATTTACTCCTGTGACCAATCTCCTTGCCATTCCAGACTGGGTTTGGTACTGCCGGTAGCACTGGGTCTTTACCCTCCCACAGCACCTGAATTCAGCTGCCTATTTACCCACTGCATTCATTTGACTTGCAAAGTACTTGAAAACAAAGATTGTATTTAGTTGCTTCTTGTGCTCCCAGACTTAATACAATACTCGGCATGACAAAGGTGCTGAACTGAATTGAATTAGGGAGGCAGCAACTGAGGTTCAGAAAACTTAAACATCTTGTGCAGGGCACTAGAACATAAACCCCATGAGAGTAAAGCCTCGGATCATCACATTCAGTGAAATATCCTCAACATCTAGAAGAGTGTTTGGCATAAGAGCAGGTCTTCAAAAGGTTGAATCAATGAATATGATGAGTAAGGAATAGAGACAGGACATAAACCCGGGTCTGCACTCTGCACCATTGAAATCCTGTACTCGTGTATTCTGTCCAAAAACATGAAAGGAGATGGAAGAATATGTCATTTTATAAGCTCCTTCCACATGCACAGCCCTGTGTAAGCCACTTTCCCGTCCATGATCGTATTTAATCTTTACAAAAGTCCTGGAGACATTCTTATATGAGGTTACATTTCTCTTGAGTTAACACCTCGAAGTATAGAGTAGATATTTGTCTAATTTTATAAGAAGCTGTCAAACAGTTTTCCAAAGTGATTGTACCATTTTACAATCCTCACAGTAGTTCTCAGAAAGTCTGAGTTGTACTAGGAAATTAAATCTACTTTCCCTTGACAGAAGTATACTTAATCAGCTAAGAGTGCTTGAGCCGATTTTGATGTGTTCCTTATCTTTCCAAAGGGCCTGCTTGCTCCTGTCTTGTACACTCTGTCTTTAGAATCTGCTTGGTTCTGAGCTCATGTTGCACTTCATTTTGAAGTTCAGTGTTTTCGCAGCTATAATCTGATGTGCGGAATTTGGGCATGCACACGTAGTTTACTGTATTTTAAGATGTAAATGTACTTACAAAATTATAGAAAGAGAAACTGCAAAGTAATCTTTTTAATGGGCATACTTACATATAGTAAACCCTGCCCCCCCCCCCCCCCCGTGTAGTATGCATGCAGCAAATATTATAGAGTATTCTGTTATTACAAGTTTAGGATATATCGCTCACTTAAACTTTTGGTTGAGGTAGGTGGCAAGTCTGTTAGAATACTGAACATTATCAACACATAGTGTTGTTTCTCCTGCAAGATGTTATTTCCACTCATATTTAAATTTCCTGTGCAAGCATTTTTCTAGTGCTAAAACTTAGGTGCATAATTGCCACAGCCCTACAAACCAAAACTAAAGCATTTCCCCCTGTGCTTGGGAATTTGATTGAAATTTCTCTCTTTGTTTTGACTGTCTTTAAAGCTTAATACAGTAAATAGTAACACTGCAGAAGTAGGGACTGCCGTCAAAAATACAATGTTATGCTGCTTTCAATTTCCAGAGGTGCCCAAAGGAAATAAAAGTATTTAGCTCCTGGATTATGAATTTGAAAGTTTGAAATTTTTATATCTAGTATATTGAAATGATAATACCCAGTCTTATAGCAAAACTAAGGAAAAAAAATCCTTTTAGGAACAGGAAAAAAAAAAAAAACTAAGGAAAAAACAGAAATGGAATTCTACAGGTTGTTGCAGGAATAGGAGAGATGGGTGTCAGTGTCCTCTGAAACAAAATAGACATTTTTCATTCTAAATTCACACATTTTAAAAGTTAATCATTTAAATTGTAAATGTTTTTCTAAGTTTTTGACCATAGATTTTTTTTAAGCAGCATTTTCTTTCTTTTTTTATTTTTATTTTTATTTTTATTTTATTTATTTTTCTTGAGTTGGAGTCTCACTCTGTCACCCAGACTGGAGTGCAGTGGCTGCTCCTGGCCACCGCAGCCTCGACCTGCTGGGCTCCAGCGATCCTTCCGCCTCAGCCTTC
>CAUYQG010157092.1:0-11034 GCA_963574415.1 Tarsius wallacei | reverse complement strand
GGGGAAATGTAAGAGGTGATGAATTGTGTGGAACCTGTGTGAAGCCTTATATATTAAGTGTGATGAATTATGTGAAATGTAATGAAACTATAACCTCATATATTAAATATGCTGAAACTGTGTGCTGTGACCTCTCCCCTAAAACTTAGTAATTCTTGGAAACCCTGGAAAGAACGCCCTACTTGGAAGCCCCAAGTGGCTATGTTAGATAAATTAACCAGCTTTTTCTGCTTCTGTAACCCTCGCTGGCAGTGTGTGAGTGTTGTGTGATAAGCCCCTTTCAAATTCTAGTGGACTTTTCTCTGTTTGAATTGTGGCGGGCAAGCCCCTCTTCTGGCAGGCTTTGTGTTATACGAATTTGAATTAAAACAGCCTTGTGGATTAGGCGGGCTTTTGCTTATTTAAGAAAGGCCCCTGCTGTAGTGTGGGGCCCTCACCTAGAGACCTGTGAGTCTGGTGGGTGGCCCTGGTCAGTCGAACCTGGCTATTAAACCTCTCTCTTGGTAAATTGTGTGTCAGCGCCGTGAATCAAAAGCTCAGACCCCACATCAGTGACTGTGAGTGTGCCACTGCACTCCAGCCTGGGCAACAGACTAGGACTCTCACTCAAAAAAAAAAAAAAAAGGTTTCTCCTGGACTGAGTTATATTTATAATTATTATTAGTCCATAGTTAATAAAAAAAAAAGTATATGTTACAAATGTTGGTAAATAATCATTAAATTTAAAAGTGTAATTTTATTAGAAGTATACATCAGAATGAGATTAATGGGGCTATTTTCCCCAGTTACACAATTTGTAAATAAGCAGATAGGATTCTGCATAGATCTATGACCTTTGAGTATATGATATTGTATAATTAGAATAAAATTCTGTGGAATGAAATTACATGGTCAAGTAGAAAAGAGAAACATGTAAATTTTCATAGTTGAACAACAGCTTGCTTATACACATATTTTTAAGGGTGGTTATTATGTATTTATAGTATTTAAATTTCACTAGATACATTTAAAAGAGTGAAGCATTTGTTTTGTTCCCAATATTAGAGAAATTACATCTATTTAAAGTTATAATGAAACATTTTAAGTTAATTAGAAAATGTATGAGTATGGTTTTTTTTAAAAAAAATAATTCTAGTGGGCAAGTGAACAAAAAATTTTGAGGATGTCTGTTTAAGTGACCAATAAGGCTAACTCATTTGTCATTTGAATAAACTGAGGAAGAGAGAGTTAAGAGATGTCACCCAGTGTCATGTCAGTAATTCTGCGGTAGAGGTGACATTCAAAAGTAGGCAATTTTTAAAAACTATAAATGTTTTACATTGTAAGCATGAGTGTATGTGCATAATAAAAAGACAGTACTCCAAAAATAGTAATGCTTGCTAGGCGCAGTGGCTCACGCCTGTAATGCCAGCACTTTGGGAGGCAGAGGCGAGAAGCTGAGACCAAAGGAACAAGACCAGCCTGGGCAACTTGGCAAGACCTCGTTTCCACAATAAATCAAAAAATTAGCTGGGCGTGGTGGTGCATGCCTGTGGTTCCAGCTACTTGGAAGACAGAAATGGAAGGATTGCCTGAGCCCAGCAGGTCGAGGCTGTGGTGGCTGTGAATGTGCCACTGCACTCCAGTCTGGGTGACAGTGAGATTCTGACTCAAAAAAAAAAAAAAAAAGTAATGTTATAATTGCCAGAACTATTGACTATGTTTACTTTTTCCTTTACATTTCCGTATTTTGTACAATTTCTAAAATAAGCAAGTGTAACTTAACTCACCAGAGGATGTACTTAGGTATACCACATTTTACCAAACCTGTGACATCACAGATTGTGAGCACGCAATTATCTTATGTCTCACTAAGAAGAAACACTGCCCCTTGAAGCCATGACATGATGTTAAATGCCATTGTTTGTAAGGTAAGTCACAATTTCCGAAATGCTGAAGTGCCATTTTAGAATGTACGTATTACAGTATTTTGTGTGTTTTTATAATAAAACTTTTCTCATTGTTATATTAAAGTATAATTTATATACCTTAAAAGTAATCCATGTAAGTGTTCAGTTCCGTGAGTTTTGGCAAATGTAAAGTCATATAACTACTCCAAAGTCAAACACAAGATGTAGAACTGTTCAATCACGCTCTAAAGTTCCCCATGCTCCTTTGTAGTCAATTCCTCCCAACACTGAGCCTTGGAAGCTATGCATCTGTTTTCCCTCCCTACAGTTTTGCCTCTTCCAGAACTTCATATAAACAGAATTGTATAGTATGTAGGCTTTTAAATTTGGCCTCTTCCACTTAGCATAATACATCTGAGGTGTATCTGTGTTCTTGTGTATAGCCATAGTTCCTTTTTTATTGCTGAGTAGCATTCCACTGTGTGGACGAAGCCCAATTGACTTATTCATTCATTGGCTGAAGGACATACAGGTTGATTTGAGCTTTGGAAATTATGAATCAAACTGCTACAAACATTTATCCACAGTTTTTTTGGTCTGAATATAATTTTTTTTTTATTTCACTAGGGTAAATACTGAGCAGTGCATTGCTGGGTCATATGCTAAGTGTGCAGTTAATTTTATTAGAAACTGACAAACTGATTTCCAAAGTGGCTATGCCATTTTCCATTCCTAACAGCAATGTATGAGAGTCCCAATTGCTTCATGTTCTTTTGCTACGTTTTTCTTTTCCATTCTGACAGGAATATAGTGATATCTCAGGGTGGTTTCCCTAGTGACTAATTAGGTTCAGCATCTGTTTGTGTGTTTATTTGCCACTTGTACATCTTCTTTGGTGAAGGGTCTGTTCAAATCTTTTGCTTATTAAAAAATTTTGTTAATTCCTTGCTTATAATTGAGCTTTGAGAATCCTTTATATATTCTGGATACAGGTTTTTTAAAAAAAATTCAGATTGTGATTTGCATTTCCAGTAGGCTTCCAGGGTTGCTGACACTGCTGTGCAGCTGGCAGTGGCTTTCATTCACCACCGTGCTTTTCAATTTTTTTTTTTTTGAAGTCACAGTCTCACTCTGTCACCCAGGCTGGAGTGCAGTGGCACAGTGCTCACGGCCAACGCAGCCTCGACCTGCTGGGTTCAGGCGATCCTTCTGCATTTCTAATCAGCTCTCAGAAGATTCTGATGCCTCTGTGACCACAATTTGGACAAGAAGGGCTTAGGGGAATCACAGGATTCCAGGAAAGGGATGCATTTGTTTTTCTCTCTCTTTGCTTTAATTTTGTTTGTTTATTGATTTATTTACTTATTTATATTTTTTGAGTTGGAGTCTCACTCTTGCCCAGACTGAAGTGCAGTGGCATGCTCACAGCCACTGCAGCCTCAGCCTGCTAGGCTCAGGTAATCCTCCTGCCTCAGCCTTCCAAGTATCTGGAATTACAGACCCACGCTACCACGCCCAGCTAATTTTTTAAATTTATTGTAAGATGAGATCTCATCAAGTTGTCCAGGCTGGTCTTGAACCCCTGAACTCAGACAATCCTTTTACCTCTGCCTCCTAACATGCTGGGATTATAAGAGTGAGCCACCACACCTGGTCAAGGGATGCTTTTAAACTGAGATCAAGCTATGAGTATATTTTTCCAGAAAGACAAGGGATAGAGAAGAATAGAAGGTGAAAGAGGGAGAAAAGAAAAGAAGCATTTTGTAGAGGGCATAACATGAGCCATGTCAGGTTAAAGGAGAAAGGCCATTAAAGCCGTCTCTTACGGGAGAGGTAGGTCAGAACCGTATTATAAGAGACAGCCTTGGATTTTATTTCAGGTGGGTGGATATACATTGAAGTATTTCAATCAGGAGAGTCATGTGAGCTGACTGTCAGCACAGACATAGGTCCTAGGCTACAGAATAAAAAAGTGATTGGAAGCTGGGCTCGGTGGTTCAGTTTATAATCCCAGCACTTTGGGAGGCAGAGGCAAGTGGATGGCCTGAACCCGCAGGCTTGAGACCAGTCCGGGTAACTTGGCAAGACCTCGTCTCTACAATAAAAAAAATTAGCCAGGTATGGTAGCACACGCCTGTAGTTCCAGCTACTTGGAAGGTTGAGGTGGAAGGATCACCGGAGCCCAGCAGGTCGACGGTGGGGTGGCTGTGAGCGTGCCACTGCACTCCAGCCTAGGTGATGGAGTGAGACTACAACTCAAATAAATAAATAAGTAAATAAAAATAAAAAAGAGTGATTGGTAAAGAAAGTGGAAGCTGGAATACTGGTTATTGCAACTGTGCAGTGAGAAATGATATGTGTTTGGATTAAGGCAGTTACAAGGGGATGAAAGAGGTGGAGGCCAATTAAGAGAGCAACATGACAGGTAAAAAACTGGATGTAGAGGAAAAAGGAGGTAAAAAGGCCAGGATGCACACTGGGTGGCCTCCTCTATCAGGATAAGGAAAGATTGTTTCAGGGCTGAGTTTTGTACAGAAGATGATGAGGTTTGTCAGATAAGCTGAGACTAGGATACTTCCTGTATATCTACCTGCAACTGCCTAGAAGATATTGGTAAGAGAATGGAAAACAGAAGAGACAAATGGGTGAAGTCATGAACTTGGTAGGAATTGGGTTCTGAGTGATAGTAGAAGTAAGGTTCCTTAATGAAACCTCCAGAGCACAAACGAGAGGTGAAAGGAGCCAAAAGCTCTTTGATAGTCAAGAGGTACTCAGGTCTAAGAGATAACAAAGACGGGATCCAGTGAAAGAAGGTGACACAGTTTTCCCAAGAGTAGAAGGTATTTTATTTGAAATCCAGCAAGGAGACAGTATCAGTCTCAAGGAGTTGATTTGAAAGTAGTTCTTTCAATATTTAATATGTGTGCTCACTCCTTACAGGCAGCAGATAAAATAGTCTTCATTTTCCTAGTTTTTTTTTTTTTTTTAAAGCAGAATTTATTGAGAGAACAGAAAAGCTCCCACAGTAGGAGGGGACCCGAAGGGGTTGCCCCATTTTCCTAATTTTTCTAAGGTGAAAGATATAATACTCATATAATACATGTTTAAGATTTTGGTTTGTGGAAGGTCTTTCATGCTTTTTAAAAAAATTTGTCTTTAATTACTTCTCAATAGATAGCATACTAAGAAAAATTGTGATTTCCTCCCTTGCTTCTAAATCTGTATTTAATAACTGAATGTCTGTAAACAGTTCCAGGCAATGCAGTACTTATGCAATTACTAAAGGTCATTGTTGATATGAGCATATTTCATTTAGATGCAAACTTTGCTGCTGTATTACAGGCACTTGAGAAATTCACTGATTGACACTAGAAATTAGCAGAAATTTGCCACACATATTGCTATCAATGGTTTACAACTTGTCCAAAAATATTTCTCTATTCTTTGCTTTCAAGATGGCAATTATTGTAGACATGTGGAAGGGGCTTGATCCACTTCTTCTGTCCCAGTCTCTGTTTCAAGAAGGACTATGCAATTGCACTTTTTTCTGCATAGATGTATTATCTTTGGCTATAACAGAGCACTGGATCCAGCCTCAGAAGACCTGAAGTTAAAGTGCTGATTCTTCTATCTCTTGGATGCTATTCATGGGCAAGTAAATCCAGTTTATTTCAACAAAATTTTAACTGAATTTCTAGTATTACAAAGAACAGGAGAAACAAAGCTAAATGAAATAAAGCTAAATGAAATACAGGTATACATAGAACATTTCAAAATAATGCAAGAGAGGGCTCTGTGAATTTGAAAGAGATTTTTCCTATTTAGCTTGAGGAACCGGAGGTGGGCAGCATTTCTTGAGGAAAAGATGCACGGGATGATTTTTAAGGCATGAGCATGTGTGGTAGATTTGAGAGTGGAGAAGAAGTGGTGACTCAAAGTTCAGAAGATTGTTCCAACAAAAGAGCAAACAAAAGCAGTGCAGAATGAACAATAGGGTGTGTCTGGGGAACCATATGTAGTTTTGTATTACTAGCAATTAAGATGTGAAATGTAGATTTCTAGATGTTCAAACAGGTCATGGAGGCTTCATACCCAGGATGAAATCTTGGACTTCCGCATGTAACTAAAGCGATTCCTTGAAATAAGTTAAGAGACTTAGTCATAGTTAAATGTGCATCACTATTATATACCTCTGGTGGCAGCATGGAGGGAGCATTTGAAGAGGGCAGATCCAGGAACATTTTCAGTGCTTCAGTGAGGCATGATAACAGTTTGAACTTGGGCTGTGATAAAATCCAAGAGAGGAAGGACACACTCAAGAAAAAGCAAGGAGGCAGTTATTTATGACTATGCTTGTTGAACTAGAAAAAGCACAGCTTGAAGAGTGAGGGAAGCCTGAGTTTGACTCCAGCATCGCTACTTAAGGGCTTAAGCCTGTTATAAATTACTGCAGTTCCTAATTTCCTGCAATTCTGAAAGTGAGGATGACCCTGCCTTGTATTATCACGGGGATTAGAGATAATCTAAAGCACCATCAAGATTAGCAATTATAATTGGAATTACCATTATGGATAATTAACTTGTAATTATCCTTATTGCTTTATCTACTTTTCCCTGCTCATTTTTATTTAGATATTTTGGTGAGGTTAAAAGTAAGTGCATCTAAGCCGGGCTTGGTGGCTCAGCCTGTAATCCCATGCCTTGGGAGGCTGAGGTGAGTGGATTGCCTGAGCCCGTGGGTTCGAGACCCGCCTGGGCAAGCAAGACCTCATCTCTACAATAAATCAAAAAATTAGCCGGGCGCAGTAGTGCACGCCTGTAGTTCCAGCTACTGGGAAGGCTGAGGCGGAAGGATCACCGGAGCCCAGCAAGTCGAGGCTGCGGTGGCCAGGAGCGGCCACTGCACTCCAGCCTGAGTGACAGAGTGAGACTCCAACTCAAAAAAAAAAAAAAAGTAAGTGCATCTAATTGAAAAACCAGAAAGAAAACCTAAAGAGAATTATTTCAGTTATCTATTGCCTACTGTGGGGTTCATAGACTCTTGGTCTCCTAAAGGTTTGCTGAAAAATCACTGATATGAGGTAGATTGATTAATAGTAGAAAAAGCATACACAATTATTTAACATGTGTACAGGGAGCTTTCAGAATGAAGACCCAATCCCCAATAAGGCACAGAAGCTTGTATATCATCTTGAGCCCACACAAGGAATGAGAAGGCCAGGCACGGTGGTTCACTCCTGTAATGTCAGCATTTTGGGAGGCTGAAGCAGGAGGATTGCTTGAGTCCAGGTGTTTGAGACCAGCTTAGGCAACATAATGAGACCTTGTCTCTACAAACAAATAAAATAAAAATCAATAATTAGCCTGGCATGGTGGTGCATGCCTGTAGTCCCGTCTACTTGGGAGACTGAGGTGGAAGAATCTCCTGAGTCCAGGAGGTCAAGGCTGTGTGAAACCCTGACAAAACTGATGGTAACTCAGGTTTAGTGGCAAGGCAGGTTATGAGAGAAAAAAAAGAAGAGGCTTGGCTAGCAAGCAAAGGCAGTCTTGTTAGGAAGCTGAAGCCTCAAAGGTAGTAGCCCTCAGAAAGAATAGATGATAAACCTTTCTTTTCAGAAAGGTATCAGAGTCTTGCTCTCTCCTAGATCCAGCCAAGGCATGGTAAATGGAGGCATGACTGCTTTAATGGAGACTCTTCACAGATGAACCCTTTTCCTACCAAAGACAGCTTTGATAGGCTACTTCTGTTTGCTGGCTCTGAGCTCTGAGCAGTTATTTCAAAATATGTCAAATAAAAGTATTTGGGGGTAAAATATCTTTATTTCTTTCACTACCTTCACTTGTTGTGCCAAAGAGATAGTTTATAAGGCTCGGATGCCCAGCAATGCTTATTATATAAATAATTCATCAGTTGGAATAGAAAGGCCTTTAATGTTAAGTTCAACTCAGAACTACACAAACTTATAAGTAAGCAATATCATCTTTTTTTTTTTTAAATATCAACTATCATGTCCAACTGTGTTTTTCTTTTTTTTGAGTTGGAGTCTCACTCTGTCACCCAGGTTGGAGTGCAGTGGCATACTCAGAGTCACCCAGCGTCGATGGGCTCCGGCGATCCTTCTGCCTCAGCCTTCCAAGTAGCTGGAACTACAGACACACGCTACCACACCAGGCTAATTTTTGACTCGCCAAATTGCCTGGGCTGTTCTCCAAACTGCGGGCTCAGGCAATCCAATCACCTCGGCCTCCCAAAGTGCTGGGATTATAGGCTGAGCCACCAAGCTTGGCCTAACTGTGTTTTTCTAAAGGTTTTTACATGGGGGTTTTGATTCCTCATGTCAATTGCTGCATTTCATTAAGTAACTTCCACAGTATCCTGCCCAAAGAGCATTTTTGATGACTCTGTCACCAATAAAAGAAGGTTTAAAAACAAAACAAAGCAAAACAAAACACTATCCATCAGTCAAAAAGTTGCCATCGGTCTATGAAGGGGTAGCAGATGAGTTGTAAATGGATCACTATTTACAGTTTCCTGACCTGTCCTAAGGGTTTGGCAGATGTTTTCTTCAGTGTCACCACAACATAGAATGCAAGACTTCCGCTTAAAAGAGCCCTTGCTTAAGACAGGATAGACAAAGCAGCCAAGTAGGCTGCATATAGGGCTATAGTAATGTGAGTGGTCTATCTCACTTTTTCCCTGGTCAAGGTCACTGCTCATTGTTAACAAGAGTGGACTGAGAGGTAGAAAAAGGTCTGTGTATGTCTGGGGGTGGTGCTGATAGCACCAGCTTTCTTTCAGCTTCTCCCTTTCCTCCTGAGAGCCTTGTCCTGCCAGTGATACTCTGACTAAAGTATTCAGATGGCCATCATCATCCCATTCCATAGGGCTTGGCCCAAGTGATACCTGCTTATAGACAGTCTTTCTGACCACCCTATCCAAGTTGGTTTTCCTTACTGCTGTCATTACACACCCTTATTTTCCTCATATCACCTTCTCCAAGCTTTGTGTACATCTACTTAAAAAAAAAAAAAAAACACCCGTTATCTCTTCTGGGCTGTAACTTCTCAGAGTCAATGTCTGTTTGGTTCATCACTGTCCATTCACAATAGAACATTGATAACAGGTACTCAGTATAAGTTTATTGAATCAATGTTGAATGATGGGTTTTATAGAATGAAGATAGTTTCCACCTTAGCTCTTTATTTGTGTTTGTTCCTTGTGATAACTTTTCACAATTAATTACATTTAACAAAATTACTATGTTACTTTAGTGGGAAAAATATTTTCTCAGCTTAAAAAACAAAACAAAATAATCAGCATCAGAAATCCTTTTGGAAAGAGAGCATTTCCTCTAGAAAAATACCTATATAGGCCACTTTAGTTGAGTCAGGGAGATACCATTAAAACGGAAAAATGTTGCTGGGTGAAATTCTCCACATAAGATGTTCATAGTGATATGAGGTTGGAGAAGGGAGCCATGCCACATGGTGGGACTTCAGAACCTTCAGAGAAATTGCTTAACAAGCAGATGAGCAGTTCCTTGAGGCAGAGTAGCTAAAGCCTTCAGAGAGCAACGTTACCTAGTATCTGGTTTTAAGTTATTAACTTGTTCTGACATAAATAACAACAAACTGTAAAAATCCATGACTGTCTTTTGGGGCCTTAATCACTGGAATATTAGTTTTTCATTTCTGTTGTCATTGAGAAAGTGACTCAGATGTCTGCACCTTTTTCAAAGCCGGCCAAGTCTTTGGGAAACACCTGCTATATATAAAATCCACACACTTAAGGGCATTTACTTTCTCTCACTACACCAGATGTGCAATTAAGAAGTGAATGTCGGCCAGGCTCGGTGGCTCAGCCTGTAATCCCACGCTTTGGGAGGCCGAGGTGAGTGAATTGCCTGAGCCCACGGGTTCGAGACCCACCTGGGCCACTTGGCAAGCCCTCATCTCTACAATAAATTAAATAAAAAAAATTAGCCGGGCGTGGTAGCGCGCAACTGTAGTTCCAGCTACTTGGAAGGCTGAGGCAGAGGGATCGCCGGAGCCCAGCAGGTCGAGGCTGCGGTGGCCGGGAGTGGCCACTGCACTCCAATCTGGGCGACTGAGTGAGACTCCAACTCAAAAAAAAAAAAAAAAAAAAGAAGTGAATGTCATGAGATGGACATTTGAAGAATTGTTCCTACTTTAGGATGTAAAAATCAGTAATGAAAACTCAAATTTGTTTTACTTTTTTTGGTTTAAAAATTATAGGTGTGTCATACCTTGTTAAAATATATAAATTCATAAATTTTCGTTATTGCCAAGCCACAAGTAAAATTATGCTTTTGCTTATAGAAAATGAACCCAATTGTACTCTTACAGTTCTGTGGGCTTGATGGCTTGCCCTCTTAAACCTCAGAGGGGAGAAAAATCTCCTTGGGCTATCATCACAGAAAAAGTCTCTTTCTTTGAAATGTCTTTAATACGTGGCTACAGATTAGATTCAAGGATGGCTTTCCAAGTGGATTTAGAGCAGGTTCATATCTGTTTCTTCAGCTGAGTTTATATTTTTATATTTACTCTTGAATTACTCAGCATTGCTTTAGTTGTCTAATGTGCTGAACCAGAATCATTTGTGTTCAGTTGAGCTTCAAGAAACAAATGTGCAGGGAAGAGGCGATGCTTAGAGGGAAAGAGCATAGGATGTGAACTTTGTAATCAGGCACTAAGGAGTCGCCCTAGTCATCCTGCTTAACATCTATGAAAATCATCATGTTCAACTGTAGAACAGATTCAATTAGGATCATTTCTGCTACATTAGGTCCTGTGGTTTACATGGCAAATAAGGGTACATTTCAGGGTTGAACAATTACAATTAGTTTTTAGAATATTAATGTGTTCTTATATGTGTATATGCAGATCTTTCTGCAAAAAAACATCTTTATCCTTTCTGCTTATTTACTTACTTAATCTTTCATCCTTCAAGTTGTGTTTCCCCTGCCAGGGAGCCTTTTCTGACTTCCTGGTGTATCACATGCCTCTTCTTTCATGTCCAATTTTTTGCCTTGACATACGATATTGAAATTTTTCTTGACTTGCCCATTTCCTCCACTTGTCTTGGAGCTGCATGGAGGCAGGAATCTCACTTATTAAAATCACT
>CAUYQG010157089.1:0-20720 GCA_963574415.1 Tarsius wallacei | reverse complement strand
ACAATAAATCAAAAAATTAGCCGGGTGTGGTAGCGCGTGCCTGTAGTTTCAGCTACTTGGAAGGCTGAGGTGGAAGGATCGCCTGAGCCCAGCAGGTCGAGGCTGCGGTGGCCGGGAGCGGCCACTGCACTCCAGTCTGGGCGACAGAGTGAGACTCCAACTCAAAAAAAAAAAAAAATTGTGTTTTGCTTTTGCAGAAGAAAGTGAAAGGGAGTAGATACAGACTGCCCTAGAAAACCCAAGCCTGGAAATGCTGCAAAGCTCAGGGCAGTTAGGGACATGTGCAATACATAATTTGGGGGGTTTATTTGTTAGAATTAGGTACTCTTTTTTCAAAATGATAAGCCTAAGATAAGGGTACTCTCTCCACAGTGCCTGGGTCTCCTTGAAGGAGGGCACAGAGTTGTACCATGTGTGAAGGACCTTAGAATGCAATCTGGAGCTCCATCTGTGTTCAGGAATGGTAAGTTAATGTGATCTTCTTCAGGGCCCATGTTGAGGAAGCTAAAGCCTGGCCAATAATGGAACAGATATGGTGACCTGACTCTGAAGTCACAATGGCTTACTTCCCTTATTTGTCTTTCCTGAGGCAACCATGATGGAAGAGAGCCCAAATGAGGAAACTCCCTGCCTTGAACATGCATTTTAGATTAGACCTTGGGGCAAAAAAAGATTCATGAACTTAATGAATGTCTAAGAAACAACAACACAGTATCATAGGGCTTGACACCCATACCTAGGAGAATCTAATAACAAGCATTTGATTAAAAGTTTTGAAAGATTATGCTATTAATTACTTTTATAATTTTTGTGTTGTGTTTATTATTACTATATAACTATTTTTATTAGAGTAAACTTTAAAAATGTTTTATTATTATTTTTGAGTCATAGTCTCACTTCATTGCTCAGGCTGGAGTGCAGGGCATGCTCACAGCCACCACAGCCTTGACCTGCTGGGCTCAGGTCTCAGCCTTCCAAGTAATTGGACCTACAAGCTTGTGCCACCACACCTGGCTATTTTTTTGATTCATTGTAGAAATGAGGTCTCATCAAGTTGCCCAGGCTGGTCTCGAACTCCTGAGCTCAGGCAATTGTCTTGCCTCGACCTTCCAAAGTGCTAGGATTACAGACTTGAGCCACTGCGCCCGGCCTTAGAGTGAACTTTTAAAGCCTGGAAGGTAATTAGAAGTCGATTACAATACAATAAAATACTATTACTTCCCTTGTTATATATATATTAGGTCTTAACATTTTGACATCATTGTATGTAAATAGATATATAAAACCCTTCATCTTGTTTTTCTGGTGTATCATTCCAGGATTTTAACTTGTGACCCTCTCACAGATAAACAGGGAGATGAAGTGAAGTTGCAAAATATGATTTTTTAGAAGCGGATTTTGTATACATATATATATATTTAGATTCATACCAAGTGTTGGAACCCAACAAAATTACTATGGGTGTGCAAATGCAAAAACATCAGTTCCTTTTTCTTTTGCCTTATAAATACTGAAGTTTCCTTCTTTATTTTTATTTTTTATATGTACATGTTCTCACTTGATTATACCTGCTTTACTTTCACAAAGGCAGCTTACAATAAAAGAGCAAGTAGGATTTCAACTCATAGAGGCAACGCAATGAGTGAAGGAAAGAGTGAGAAGAAAAGAGCAAAGAATCAGGAAAAGATGACAAAGACAGAAACAAAGTATTGAGCTTCCTACCAACTGTGACACATTAGGAAACCTCTATAACTAACATAGCATTCATTATTTAATAAAATAATTCATTCCATTTTATAATAGAGTAAAATCATTTCCAGCCTCACATTTCTGAGATAAATATGTCATGTAAAATATCATGTATGTGACATTAAAATATGACAGAGCAAGTTTTCACTAATCATTATTTACACATGCAGAACAATTCTATGGATCTGTTTTTCCACTGACTTCCAGTAAAATCCAATAGACAATTTAATCACATAGTAATTCTGTAAGAAAGTCCTGTTGCTGGGGTTAATGACTGTAGAGAAAGCTAAAGATTTTTGTTTTAGCTGTTTTCTAATCCTATTTAAGTTCTGGGGCAGGGGTAGGGTGGGGATAAGAATCTTGCAAAATGAATAGTTAACATAATTCTTAGTTTATTCTTTTTGAGTCCCAGTTGTCTCACATGGGTTTGGGATAAGAACGGCATATCAGAATGCTCAGATGGCTGTCACTGGGGAAAACCAGAAGGGCAGATCAGATATTTTGTGTTATTGGCTGAAAGAAGATCAATATACACTACCAAACTCAGAGACAATAATTTATTCTTTTTGTGAAAACGGAAAGATTCTGACATAGAGTCTTGATGGATGGAAGATTTCTCTAGGCCTGTGGAAAGGAGGAGGAGAGGTGTCTTCAAACTGGACCATACCTTTTCAAGGCACAGATATCAGGGTCTTCCACCCTACATTCTGCATTAAAGAAAAGTGTGAAAATGAATACATGGTGAAACTAGAAAGTTAAAGAAGAAAGGCAAAATACACTAAAGGAAAATACATTAGAAATAATAAAGACTAAAACTGACATTATTCAGTTAGAAAACAAAGCAACCCAAAACCAAATGAAATGATGAGTAAAAGTCCTTATTTTTTAATTAAAAGTCTAACTTTAAAAAAGGAAACTATAAATCTCTAGAAAAAGTGTTTATTAAAAATCAACACATATTATATTAAATGAAGAATTGTTAAGAAACCCCCCCTAAAATAAAGTGAAAAAATAAGGACACTAATCATTAAAAATGGTTTTATAAGGACAATATGATATAATTTTAAAAAATAAAATTAATGGTATAATTATCTGAAGTAGAGATGAATTATCCTTACTTACAGAAATTGCAGCATGTTTAAAAATGGAAAATATTAAAAATTAAAACTGATAATTTTCATAAGTGACAAGATACAGGAGGTATACAGTAACTTTCTTTTAATAATCAGTTAAATATTTAAATGAAAAAATAACAAGTGGAGTTTATTCACGTAGTGACATGATACAATGTATATAATATTAAATGCAACAATAAATATGTAAATCTCATAAGAACTAATTTTAAGGAAAAATATAAAGAAGACATTTAAGGATGACTAGCTCTATTCCTAGTTAAGATTTCAATACTCCAAATTAAATAGCTAAATCTAATAATACTTCTGCCATAATCCTAATAAGGACAAATTAGAAACTGAACAAATTGAATATAAAATGTATATAAAAAGTATAAATGTGTGAGAATTGCCAAAAATTATGTGATATGTAAGCGTAGTTGAGGTGAAATTGTCTGATCAAATATCAAAATATTCCAAGAAGTTACTATTATAACAAAACATGACCATTGTAGAAAAAATATATATAATTGATAAATGTATCCAAGATCGCATGGAATTTAAAATATAGTACATTTGGTATTACAAATAGATAAGAAAAAATATCTAGGTTTTTCTCTAAATGATGTTAAGCAAACAGAATAAATATTTGGAGAAAAAATAAGTTTGATCACTACTTTACACCATTCATAAATTCTAAAAAGTAAAATGTTCCAAAAATGTAAGCTTGTTAAAAGTAATATGAGATTATTTTAAAGCATTTATAGTGGACATTTTGAAAACACATTAGGAAAACTTAGAGCTAATAAACAAATAATGTGTAATATAATATTTAAATATTAAAACTTCTATAAATGAAACATAAGAGAAACTTGGTCAAAAAATAATCTATAGATAAATACTTGTAACATATTTGACAAAATGTTAATATCCCTAACATGTAAGTTTCTAAAATTTAATTTAAAGCCACAAGCATAATTGGAAAAATGTTGAAGAGTTATGAAAAGGCAATTGTTGAGAAAAGAAATCAAAGCATTAATAAGCAGGAAAATATGTTATATGACAGATTCAATATCATTTTTTACCTATAAATTGATAAGTGCTAAAATGTTTGATAACATCTAATGTGTGCATGCGGAAACAACATTTTCATGCCCTGAGGATAGGAGTGATATTCTGATATTCTGTTTCCTCTTTACCCAGCTTGGAGTATAGGGTCATCCATCATAATGACTCTATTTGATACACCTTCAAGTACCCTAAGCCTTTATTATAATTCACTTATAAAAACCCTCATCCAAACCCTTGGAAAACTCAAAAATCTTTCCTTTTTCTGTGGCTGTCTCTGAGCAGCTGGACTTTTCTGGAACACACACACACACACACACACACACTCATGCACACATGTACCCACAAGCATACATTTTGATGAATCCCATTCTTATTCTCTGTTCCCTTCTATCCTATTATTCTAGGACATTGACTTCAGTGCCCTTCTTCAATAAATGACCTCTGTTTTCACCATGTGTCCATTCCTTCTAACCTCTTCCCAACCCTTATATCCTCACTTCCTTTCTTAGAGTGG
Source organism: Tarsius wallacei (assembly GCA_963574415.1). Classification (NCBI taxonomy): domain Eukaryota; kingdom Metazoa; phylum Chordata; class Mammalia; order Primates; family Tarsiidae; genus Tarsius; species Tarsius wallacei. Next base: position 16,274 of record CAUYQG010157089.1, on the reverse strand, counting down.
ATCATCCATCACTATAATTACTCCATTGACACGCCTTCGGAAGTCTCAAAAAACTCCTCCTGAAGCTTTTGGCTTGGCAGTTAGATTACATATTTTTAGGCAATTTGCTTTACTATTCTCTAAGAAGAGTATAAACTTGTAGCACTCAGTCAGCACATGCACACACAGACAAACTCTCACACCAGTTGATAGACAAACTCTCACACCAAAAACAAAATGAAGGTCATCAAGCAGAAGTCATCTCATTTCCCATGTCATGTTTGAAAAATATCTGTACTTATACACAAACACTCTTCCTTGTTCACTTTTCTTTCTTTCTTTCTTTTTTTTTTTTTACATTTCTTGGTTCAGTTTAACTGAAGACTGATGTGTTTGTTTTCTCTCTGTCTGTCATCCATTCTCACCTAGTGAAGAACTTGCTCCTTCAATCAATCCTCTTTTGGGACTTCTTGCCCCGGAATGTTTCCTTACTAAACCCTGGGGTGGTTACGTTTTTCTCGATTAGGTTTATTTTCTCCAATTTAGGGTTTCCCTTTTTCAGTTTACACATTCATTATAGTGAAACATACCCCCAAGCAATCTTCTGAAATAGGATGCAAAGGTGATACAATTTTCAAAATCTTCTAAATCTGAAGAGATCTTTAGCTTAAGGTTTGGCTGAGTAAAAATTCTGCACTGGGCATGATTGTACTTCAAAATTTTGAAGACGTTAATGTCTTAAGGCTTAAATCATCTCCCTTGAAAATTCAAAGCCATTTTGTTTTTTGAGGTTTTTGGTATAATCATTCACTTTTTCTCTTGGGAATCTTATAGAGCCTCCTCGTTCCTCCAGCCTTGATAATTTCACCAAATGCCTATTAGTGGGTTGACTCACTCACTGCACTGAGACATCTGGAAGCCCTTTCCATAGAGAAACTCAATTCCTTCAGTTCTGGGAAATTCCTATGAATTATTTCACAGATTTTTTTCTCTCCTCCATTTTCTCTTGTCTCTCTTTTGTACATCCAGGACTCCTGTTATAATTTGATAATTTTATTACATTTCTCTCTCATAGTTTACCTATTTGTGTTTTTATTTTTCCACAAAATTTCCTCAATTTACTCTTCTAATCCTTCCACTGACTTGGTAATTTCTATTATTTTAACATTTTCAATAGTCTTTGTAATTCTTAGAAGGAACCCTTTTAATATGCTTGTGATTGTTGCAATATCTTTCATTTTCATTCTGATAGTCATGATAGTGTTGTGAATTCTTCTTCCTTATAGTCTGTTTGCTCCATGGTGCTTTATTCCTTATGCTTGTTTGTTTGCTATCTTTCAGGTAGGATTTTTGGTCATCCTTAGATAATGATTCATATTTAAGAGTGGAAACTAGGTAGCATACAGCTCTCAGAACTGTATATAACTAGTACCATTCTAGGGGTGTGTCAAAGAAGATAATTGATTACATGCAACCAACAACCACAGGACATTAAAGCTTAATTATCTCTCATCAAGATTAAGGGTGGAGTTTTCTAACTGTAATCCTGTTGAGTGATGAGTCTGGGCCAGTTAGCTGGGATAACACTAGTAGTAGGAGTCTTTAGGTCTTTGACCTTAGGTTGGTCAGATTCTGCAGAATAGCCCCAACTTACTACTCTCTTGGAGAAGGAACCTATGAATAGCAGCATTCTAGAAGCTATAGAAAGAATGTTGAGGTTTTAACCACTTTAGAGAATAAAATCCCCCAGATTGGGAAAGGAGTGGTTGAGTGAATGGAAGGTATTGCAAAAATGTCAGCAATCTTCTTATAGCCATGCTCTTTCTCGTGTGACTTTGCACCTCTTTTTCTTAAGCCTGTGTTGGGCTTGTGTCTTGCTGTGGCCAATTTATTGCAGTGGAAGTGATGATAAGGTACTTCTGACCTGAAGCATGGAGAGGCCTCGTGTGAGTCTGTCTCTGCTCTTGGAATCCTGCCCAAGCACCAAGTGAGAAGCTGTGGCTAGCTACCTGAAACGTGATAGACAGAAGGGCAAGACAATCATCCAGATCTGTGGATTGAACTGCCTGTAAAGCAGACTTTCAACACACCATCTTTGCTTAGCAATTTCTGAATCTTTGAGAGGGTCCTGAAATGTTAATGGATTTATTTTCATCTTACTGTCTTCAGCTCCCTTCAGTTTCTCTGACATGCTGTCTTTACCTTTTTTCCACCTGCTTTTATTTAGGCTCCTAAGTTTTGTCTTCTTTCCAGATTTCTGTTTGTATGGTGTATGCCTTTAAATATAAAATCTCTTCATTCAGTGAGATTTCTGAAGGAAGCAAGACTTAAATATGGCATCTTTATCCAGAAGTCCTATGGCAGAGGCTTTGCATTTATTTGTTCTTTCTTAGTCTGAATGTTGTTCCTTTCATGTCCAGTTATAAGTTCTTCCTTCATTTGATCCCATTCTCAGGTGAAGTGGTACCTTCTCATAGAAAACTTCCCTGACCACCCTATATAAAATAAGTCACCTCCAATATGTTTTTTCACCTTGATTTGTTTGATTTTCCTCATATCCACTGATTACTACCTAATTTTACAATATTTATTTATCACTTCTTGTCTTCCCTAAAAGAGAAGCTTCAGAAGAATGAAAATTTTCTTCTTTACCATGGAATTCCCATACCTCAAACAAAGCTTAAAGTATTGTAGACCAGGGATTTAACCAATAAATACTGATTACAGAAAATAGTAAATATAATTTTAAGACTTTCCTTTTATCTGTGAAATACATAAATTAAGAAACTTATGCTGACAATCAAGGAAAAATTTGGGATCAAAGTGTCAAAGGGATTATCTAGAATACTTTTGTGTTTATAATTTTGGGAATTAAACAAAGCTTTTAATTCATTTACATGGGTTAGTGTATACCTTAGGAGGACTATTACTAAAAAAATTAATAATTATAATAAATGAAGTACTTAAAAATAAAATGTAGTTCTTCAACTTTTAGAAACAAATATATTTTCTGTAAATATTTTAGCTTTAAGACATTTCTAAATGGATATTTTAGTTTTCAATCTACACTTTTTCGACTAAAGTATAATAAATACTAGTTTTAAAAATATAATTTTGTATTACAAAATAATAAATTTTCACTCACAAATGAAAAAAGTGAAAAAGAATGAATTTTTTAGAATTTAAAGAAAAAAATGATAAATTATTCACATATATTTGGCTTTCTCTTTACACATATTATGCAGTTTTGTTCATGCCATATAGATAGGTTTCCATCTGTTTGTTTAATTTAACATCACATTTTCTAATGAAACTAAAACATTATATTCATCACTTTAATTACTGTACAATATTCTAAAATTTGACTCATATAATTTCCTATTCTCATATTGCTTGACATCTAGATGATTTTTAAGAATACTAAATATGAACTTAGGTTAAACAAAATATTTCAATATTTTATTTGCTTTAGAGTACATTTAAAAAATAAGATTACTTGGTAACATGTAAGTATATTTTCAAAAACGTAAAATTGTTTTTCAAGGGGCTTGTGTAACCTTTTATTCCTGGAAGTCCTAGCTTAACTAATATATTTTCTCATAAAATAATGGTTGCCTAAAAAGAGTGTTTTTTCCTATGTTTCTTATCAGTCTCTTTGAGATTCTAATGAAAATTTGAATTATCTGCATAGAAACATAAAGCTACACACAATCATGACATGGTTTGCATTGACACTCCTGAAATTTGTCATTGTAATACAAGATCCAAACCTCTTACCCTAGATGTAAGTTACTTTAAATCCAATGAACATTTTGTTTAAAAAAAAGGACAACTGTTTGCTTTAATTACTGAAAACTGTAGTGGTAGAAAATGCCTTAAGTATGATGTGAGCAGAACTTTGATCATTTCTGTAATTCTCTCCAGTATTTCCTCGTTCTTGTGGAGGCTTCTTCCTGAGGCTGTCTTCTCATGGCAGAATTGGTAGTTGCATTTCCAGATGTTGTAACTTTACACTTTTCCACCAGAAACAGATGTCTTAACTGGGTTATACAACTAAGAATTGACCCTGAATATGGGTGGAAGAGTTATTCACAGTCAAGTTAGTTAAGTGACTCACAAAGAAAATGGAAGTTGGAAATGATTGATGTGTAATGAACATTGGACAACCAATAACAGCTACTGTGAAGACATAATTAGCTTTTTAGTTACTTATACATATAAAATATACCTTAAATTGAATTATAATTTCTTGATTTTGATTTTGTTCACATATTTGTGATAAATATAGTTAATACTATTGTTTATGAGACTATCCTCAAATATTTATTTTATTTTTATTCAAAAATTGACCACTAAGTTATGTCATAAAAATCACTGTACTTGCCAAAATTTCTAAAACAATATGCATATTGTGGCTTACAATATCTTCTTTTTAGATTCCTTTGAAGTTTGCACATGAACTCTAAAAGACACAATGTTACTTGTAATGAGGAATTGTCTATTTCACATACATTACTAAATTTATACAGAGAAAAATCATCAGAGATCTTCTCAAGATTGACCAAACTCTGTTGAGGCCAACATTATAGGATTAAATAAACTGCATCTAACAACTTTTATTCCCCAACCCACTCCACATACATAAATTATGGATAATCTGTTTTTGTTCAATTTACTAGATTTTCCAGTATAGGTGAAAATGTGTCTTTGTATCTAAATTAGTAGCCTTTGTCTCATGTATACCAGTAAGAAAAATATCTTTATATTAAATAATCATTTTTGTAAAAAGAACTAAACATTTTGTAGCAAATGCACTGGCCATGTGAATTGTACTTTGGCCTGTTTTTCAGTCCAGAAAACACAAAGTGTGCAGTACAGAGAACTGTATACTGAGATCTGAATATGTGTTATTTGAAGATAAACCTTAATTATTTAAATATGCTGATTGTAAATTCCAGGGAAGGTCTCTAAAAAATTATAATTAGAGTTAAAAATGATAAGCCAAAAGGGAGATAAAATTGAATAGGGAAAAAAGTGCCCAGTTAATCCAACAAAAGACAATAATAAGAACAAATGGAAGAAATAAAATAAATCTAACAAGGTTTAATTTAACCGAGTCAATAATGACATTAGAGAGGGATCAAGATGTCTGACTAGGCGCAGGTTGAATGTGCCTCCTCCACAGAGAGAAAACAGAATAGTAAGAAGATAGTCACAATTTGAATATTGTCTAGGAGAAAATGCAAGATTCATCAGAAAAAAGATGGGAAGCACCCTAACTAAGTAAGAAGAGGGTTCAAAGCAGCATGATTGGCCAGGGACTGTCAGAGCTGAAAGGGGCTCTTGGACACTGAAAAACAGTAAGAAAGAAAGCCCCAGGGCTCCATATCCTAAAAGAGGCTTCTACACCTTGGCTATGGGAAAAACCTTTGACATACTAGGGCTTCATGCCTGACACGTGGAACTGCCTCAAGATTGCACAGAGGAGTCTCTCCAGAAAGGGAACCCACATAGAACCCCACAGGCATCATATCCTAGAGCAGCCTCAGTTAGGTTCCATTTTGAAAGCCTAGAAACCAGAGATCTATTGATATAGCTGCTGCTGCTGCTGCTGCTGCTGCTGCATTGCTCTGCAAAGGGAGGGGAGTGATCAAGCAACCTGGGAAGGGCCCCTACAGTCTTGCTGTGGGCTGCTGTTGAGACTGAAATGTTAGCAATCTCACTCTCCAGAACTTCTTACCCTTACTGCTTGCCTGGGAGGAACAGCATTCTCTCTGGTCTCAGATCCAACACATCACTTGGAGAGTTTAATGTTGGTTTGTGCTCTTCCCTTGTGCTGAGTTTGGGTTGATGAGGCTGCAGCTGTTGCCTAGACAAGGAAAATCAGGAAAAGTAGGCTCTCCTATGCATGTCTAACACAATACCCACTTCCATGCAATGAACTGCTGTGAGGCTGAGACACAAGTGGACCACACTCCCCACAGCTTCTTGCCTATGCTTCCACATTGGAAAAATGTTTCCCTTTGAGGACTTTTTTCATCTGGGGGAAAAAAAAGTCACCTGGAGTGAGATTGAGTGAATAAGGAGGGTGAGGCATGGGGGTGATGCTGTTTTTGGTCAAAATTGCTGAACACTCAGTGTGGTGAGCAGGCATACTAGTAAATGACCTATCATGAAATGGGCAAACATGTTGAAAGAATCTCCAAAAAAATTCACTGGAGCTGAACACAGTCTCTCACAGCAATGCTAGCTGTTACACTGGTGCTGATGGGTTCCTAGAACATTTTTCTAGCAGGGGAAGCCTATACTACAAGGGCCCCACTCTCCAAAAGATAATCCCCATTTTTGGGGGTCCCCCTTGGCTATAAATCTTCAGGAGAAAATTCTCCTCTTCAAAAAGCAAATTTAAAATATTAGAATAAGCAACTGCTACACTAGATGCAGTTATTAATGGAGGAACATGGAAAACATAGTAAAGCAAAGAAATATATCACCAATGAACCACAAAAATTGTCCAGCAACAGATCATAATCAAAAAGAATTTCTCAAAATGCCAGATAAAGAATTCAAAATATTGATTTTAAAGAAGTTCAGTGAAATGCAAGGTAAGTCTCAAAATCAATACAAAGAAGTCAGAAAATCAGTTCGGGATATTAATAAGAAATTTACAAAGGAGACAGATATATAGCAAACTTACAAACAAACATACAGCAACAAAATTCAAGAAGAAATTCTGGAAGCAGAAAATTAATTGAAGGAAATACCAAATACATTAAAAACATCAGTAACGAATTAGATAAGGTAGAAGAAAAACTCTTTGAACTAGAAGACAGGTCTCTTGAAGTAGTTCAGTTGAACAAAAATAAGGAAAAAAGAACAAAGTCTTTGAGACACCTGGGACTAAATAAAGTGACTGAACTTATGAATTATTAGTATTCCCAAGGGGGAAGAGAAATTCAATAAGTTTAGAAAACATATGCGACAAAACAATCAATATTCACTTCCCAAATCTAGCAAGAATATTAGCCATCCAGATACAGGAGACCCAGTAATCCTCAGGCAAATATAGCAAAAAGGACTTTACTACATCAAATTATATTCAGAATATCTAAAGTAAAAGTAATTTAACAATTTTGAAATTAGCAAAAGTGTCTAGCTACCTATTGAAAATAATCTCATCAGAGTAACAGTGAACTTTTTACCTTAAACATTATAGGCCACATGAAAATGGGCTGAAAGAGAAAAAGCCACCAGTCAAGAATTTTATATCCTGTTAGAATAAGCTGCATCAATAAAGGAGAAATAAAATCTTTTCATGACAAGGGTATGCTGGGAGAATTTGTCACACCTAGACCTACTGTGTAGAAGGAGATGCTCAGAAGAGTCTTAAACATGGAAAGAAAAGGTCATTATTCCGCATTATGAAAACACACAGAAATATACAACTCACAGTTCTTATAAGAAAATCACACAAATGAGAAAGAAGAAAAAACTCAAATGGCAATACAACAAAATGCTAGCAAACCATAAAGGCAAAAAGACAGAAAAATAAAGAATTTATAAAACAACTTGAAAACAATAAACAGTATGACAAGATCAAAGCATTATATATTAGTATTAGCCTTCAGTGTAAATGGGTTACATGCTCCACTTAAAAGTTACAGAGTGACAGAATAGATTAGAAAATACTAATATAATGATATGTTGCCTACAAATAACTCACCTTACATGTAAAGACACATATAGACTTAAAGTAAAAGTGTAAAAAAAAGGTATTCCACACAAATGGAAAGCAAAAGTGTGCAGCAATAACTATATTTATATCATATAAAACAGACTTTAAATACAAAATAGTAAAAATAATAACAACAATAAAGGAAGGGCATATATAATGATAAAGAAATCAATTCAGTAAGATAATATAATAACCATCGATAGATAGATACACACACCAAACATCAGAGAACCCAAGCTGACAAAACATATATTACTAGATCTAACTAAAGAGATAGTCAGAAATACGATAATGATGGAGATTTCAACACCCCATTGAAAGAACCAGAGAGATCATAAAGACAGAAGATTGACAAGGAAACATTGGACTTTAGACCAAATGAACTTAACAGATATTTACAGAACATTCTACCCAACTACAGAATACACATTCTTTTTTTTTTTAATTATAAAGATGTGGGATACAATTCAGGGTTAGGTATACAAACGTTGATTATGTAGGTATCCTTGTTGATGAGGTATGTCCCGACCTCCCCTAGCAGTTTCCCTCAACTGCCAATCCTATCCCCGCTCCCTTGATGGTTTCCCACTACTGCCAATCACTTTCTTATAGTATTATAATTGTTCAAGGTCCACTTATGAGTGAGAACATATGGTACTCTGTTCTTTGTTTCTGTGATAGATCACTGAGTATGTTCGACTCTAAATCCATCCAAGTTGCTGCAAAGTCCATGTTTGTCCTTCTTTATGGCTGCATAATATTCCATTGTGTATGTATACCACATTTTAAAAATCCATTCCAGTTTCAATGAGTAATATGGTTGGTTCCAAGTTGCTATTGTGAATAGAGCAGCAACAAACATACGTGTGCAGGTATCTTTTTTGTAGAATGATTTGAGTTCCTCCGGGTATATTCTCAATATAGGGGAATTGCTGGGTCACATGGAAGGTCAGTTTCTAGTTCTTTCAGATACCACCACACTGTCTTCCAAAGAGGCTGCAGTAGTTTGCATTCCCACCGGCAGTGTAGGAGCATTCCTTTTTCTCCGCATCCTCGCCAGCATCTGTTGTTTGTTTTATTACTGATGGCCGTTCTTACTGGGTTAGGTGGTATCTCTGTGTGGTTTTGATTTGCTTTTCTCTGATGGTGAGAGAGGCTGAGCACTTTTTCATGTGTCTGTTGGCTGCCCATATGTCTTCTTTTGAGAAGTGTCTATTCATGTTTTTTGCCCACTTTTCAAAGGGGTTGTTTGTTTTTTTCCTTTTGGCATGTTTGAGTTCCTTATAGATTCTAGATGCTAGGCCTTTGTCAGATAAACAGTTGGCAAATACTTTTTCACATTCAGTGGGCTGTCTCCCTGCTCCCTCGATGGTTTCTTTTGCTTTGCAGAAGCTCCTTAGTTTTATGAGGTCCCACTTGTCTATCTTATTTCTTAAGGTATGGGCATTTAGGGTTCTGAATAGGAATTGGTTGCCAGTTCCAATTTCCATAAGGGCATGTCCTGTGTTTTCTAAGATTCTTGTAGTTTGAGGTTTTACATTCAGGTCTTTGATCCATTTAGAGTTAATTTTTGTGTATGGTGATAGGGAGGGGTCCTGTTTCAATCTTCTGCATGTGGTCATGTGGTCAGCCAGTTTTCCCAGCACCATTTACTTGAATAGGTTCTTCTCTTCCCAGTGGTTGTTGTTGGAGGCTTTGTCAAAGATGAGTATAAAATAGCATGAACCCAGTTTGTCTAACTTGAGGAATAAATTGTGTTGTTGAGATGGGATCTCTCTGGTCTCAAACTTGTAGTCTCAAGTGATTCTCCCCCAACCCTTGGCCTCCCAAGGTTCTGGGATTACCGGCATGAGCCACTGTGCCTGGTCAGGAATAAACATTCTGAGGGCTCTTCATTGCAATATATTTTTCTAAGTTCCCTAAATGTTCTCCATTTAGTTTCAACAGGGCATTTCTAACTGGATTTATGCTGAACAAGGAGAATAAACACCAACAGAAGCTTTGCCAACCTACCAACATTTTACAAAAGAGTTGCAGTAAAGCTAGGAGACGTGGAAAGAAGCGTCATATGACTGAGTCCTACAGTTAAAGTGGTAGTTCTTTTCTCCTCACGTGTTCTGGAGCCAGCCCATCAACGGGCAATGCTGCATGTGGACTTCTTCCTTACGCAGATGGGCAATTGACCTTCAGACTCACACGTCCAGATGTCTGCTCGACCACTCCCTGGGTGGCCAGCAGACACCTACAGCTCCAAACTGAAACGTTGTAAAATGAAAAACATCATCTTCCCTCCCAAATCTATGTCTCTCTCTCTGTTCTGTGATTTCTTGGATGCTGTATTTCTATTTGTTATCCATTCATCACGGGGCCACACGATCCTTGAAGGTGTTTACTTCTCTCCCACAAGTCCACTTGGAACTCACTTCTCACATGCAGACAGGTTGGTCCAAGGCCATGCTTCTCCTCACCTTCTTATCTTATTCACACACCAAGCCAATATTGCCCCTGCCCTAAATCATCTCAGTGCTAGGCACCTGGCCTCCAGAGACCATCTGAAGAGTTCCAAACCATTGGGAACTATTCAAACTAGCCAATTCTAGAGTGTATACCCTTCCCTGCCTTTAATTCTTCACGGAAACCCTAATGGAAGCCTTTGCCCAGAGCTGCCTTCTTGCTGCCATCTTCTGCCTTCTGATCATCCTGAGGCTTCCCAGGTGGCCCTGGGTGGTGTGATGTGCCCTCTTCTCTCAGGAAATGTAAGTTATAAGTCTTCTTTCAATGACATTGACCTCTGTGTGTGATCACTCAAACACCTCCATAAATTAAAATCCTGTGGGTCCAAATAAGACCCTCTCCCCTGTGTCATCTCAGGAGGAGATTGAGGATAAGGCACATTTGCCTGGGGAATTTAATCTTAGCCTTACGAGTTACTTCCTTTGTGAATCTGGCTTAAACTCCATCTAAGGACCCCAATGTCTCCATCTCTAAGTGGAGATGATAATATCCTCCCCACAGGGCCTGGTCTTAAAGAGATACTCACATTCAGACACAGAGGATTTCAGTCCCAACACCCCATGAGGTCAAAGGAAATGGCATCTGGCTTATTGTCACTGCAACTCGGCATTATTGTTATTGCTCCGTACCTGTTAAATAGATACATAATTACGTTTTTTAAATAGGTGCAAGCATAGTCACCCAAATTCTCCTCACCAGCAGGATGTGAAAGAGATCTGTCACTCAATTTTGACTTCTGGCTTATCTTCTGTGGAGTCTTACAACTCGTGATTATTTTCATGGTAGTGTTTAATGACTTCTGCCACTTAGCTCATCAAAACAGCAGTGATATATGAGAAGGCACACCAGACTCAGGCACAAGGTCTAATGCAGTGTTTCTCATCCTGGAAGATGCATCAAAGTATATGTGCCTCCCTGTCCTGTATCTCTGCACCCTCTCTCCTCCCTGCAGACACAGATGAGGGCAAAAAGCGCCACGCTGGCTGCAGTGGAATTCTTTGTCAAATGGTGCCTGTGGAATGTATGTTGTGAACTAAATATGGAGGTCACTGAAATCTATGCAAGTGTGTATGATAAAGCCTGTGCTTTCTGTGACTGGAGAGCTGGGTGCTAGCGACATGCTGCAGGTGATAGAGATCGTTTCTGCTGGGTCAGATTCAAGGTCTCGTGCCATCTCTGCTGTTTCCACAACTCCACCATGGCTCCCCAGAAAGACCACAATTAAAAATCAGTCTTACCGGGGGATTCTCTGACTGAAAGAAAGAACAGGAAGGCAATGTGTCCACCTGTGGCCTGTGGAAAAATCTCTTGTTTGCACAAGAACCAACTCTACCACAGTGGGCATCTAGACACTTTTAAACCTGGAAACACTGAGGCTTGCCAAAATCTCCTTTCTACAGAAGTTCTGTTTTGTTTTGTTTCCTAGTAAGTCAAGATCAAGGTGACTTCGTGTTAGCATCTGTGGCTTTCTGGAATCCCATCCTCCCCACTCACATATCATTTTAGAAAATTAGTTCCCGAAAGGTCTGAATGACATGGTTAACCCACATACCAATTGAAAAACAAAGCAATTCCAAAAAGGTTTTACTTAACCAGTTGCCCATCCTCTTATATTTTTCTTGTAAATGTTGCTTGATTCTTCTTAAATTCTCAAAGTGTATTTCACTACAAAGAACATTCATCTGGACTCAGATTATTTGTATACAATTTTGTATGGTTTCCATGGAAAAAGTGAATAAAACTGTGTTGAAGTAAATGTGGTTTTAGGGAGTAAATGTCAAACATGTCTTTGTGAAGTTACATGGAAAATTTATGTTTTTGTTCTTTCCTATTAAAGAAAGCTTTTTTTATTTCCACACCTGGTACTAAACCTGAAAAACTAATATCTGCCTAGCTAATTTCAAAGGAATGATGTATTTAAATTGACTATGCTAATTTTGTATGATAAGAAATGAGCAAGAATAGAACAGGAGAGATCGTCAGAGTTGGAGAGAAAATTATGGCCTCCTATTTACCTTGTATTCTTAGCATAAGACAACGGAGGAGCCCGTCTTGCCCGAGGACTCCGCTGCACTAAGTTCCTCTGCAACTTCATCACATTTGGACTCCTCTCTGCTGTAAGTTTCCCAGTCTCCCCTCAAAAACTACTCCTTCACGGTCTTTGCATTTGCTTTTGTCTTCTCCTGAATCACGTTTAGTTCTTCCTCTCTGAGGTCTGCTCAAATGTCAACTTAATAATAAGGACAGGCAGGGCTTGGTGGCTCACCCTATAATTCCAGCACTTTGGGAGGCCGAGGTGAGTGGATTTTCTGAGCCCCTGGGTTCGAGACCAGCCCAGGCAACTTGACGAGACCTTGTCTCTACAATAAACCAAAAATTAGCCAAGTGTGGTAACGCGCACCTGTAGTTACAGCTACTTGGAAGGCTGAGGCGGATGAATCGCCAGAGCCCAGCAGGTCGAGCCTGCGGTGGCCAAGAGCATGCCGCTGCACTCCAGCCTGGGCGAGAGAGTGAGACTCTAACTCAAAAATAAAATAAAATAAAATAAAATAATAAAATTCTAGCCACCCTGAATAAAATAGTCACCCATCCCGGACTCAGCACTCCCTAAACACTGAACCTGTTTTTCTTTTGGCAAAGCCTTTGCCATCATCCGAAAAAAAATTATAAATACACACACACACATATACATACACACACACACACACACACATAAGCATATATATTTCTATTTTTAAAAGATATTGTCTGCCTCTGTTCCGTGCTGTATCTCTACAGCCAAGAATAGTTTGAGCACATTGTAGGCATTTAATGGATGCCTTTTGAATGACTAAATAAGTGAATTTGATAGAGTTCTGTGTCTTCTGAACCCTAAGATAGTCATAGTTCCTGTAATTGACATTGTGAATTTAATTCCAATTCATGCTAAAGGTTTATAAGTGATGTAAGGGCTAAGGGCTGCCCAGATAATATGAATTAATCAAATGAAGAAATTTTATATCTTTGAAGGCAGCTACTTTTGTGTTTTATCCCCTTGATTGCTAAATCTATCTTTCTCAAAGAAAGAATCAAATCCCATTAGGCAGACAGTGCTGGTTAAACCAATCAGAATCATCCTCTTGGAAAATGATATATTAAAATAGACTCTTCCACCAACCCAAGTTGAAAACTATGTTTTATGGTTTTTTACCACACTAAGTCACTACCCAGTGGTTTACTGCAGTTCTTTGGGGCATAAATTAAAAAAGAGCAAAGTAGGAACCATACACTATGCAGGAACCACTAGGGAAACGACTATCTTTTCAATTGAACTACAAGAAAGACTCATCTAGTCCTCATCTCTATTTTCAACCCAACAATACACTAAATCATGTTTCAAGTCAATTTCATTTCTACAGACCAGCCAAAAAGATCTCCCTAAATGCCAGTTAGCTACAGCCCTTCCTGTCTCATGAGAACACTTCTGGCAGTATCCATTGCCTTCCTGAGTGGCTTCCAAATGACCTTCACCAGCATTTGCACACTGGAGCCAGTAAGAGCACACAGACATGGAAACTGAAATACAACTTCCAAAGCAGAGCTCACAGGCTTACTATTTCCAAAATATTCTGATATTTTCTACTACAGTCTATTTTATTCTAATGTATGTTTTTTTCATCTTAAGTCTTGGTTATGGCATACTAACTTATTTCCCTGACTCATCCATGGGACACTGCAAACAAATGAAAGAAAAACAATTATGGGGCATAAGAAAAAATAAAAGAAAAATACTGGTCAATAGAGTAAGGTCAAACCTCTTGAGAGAGCAGTTGATGAGCTTTCTCAAGATGACCAAAGATGCCTTTCCTCTATGTGAACTTTCCTAACCATGCAGTCCATTATTTCCCAGGTGCAGCCTGGTCTTCTGTCCATCAGGCCATTCTTGGTGTGTCCTTGCACTTGGGTGCCTGTTTTCATCTAGCTAGTGACTGGCTGCCCAGCCTCAAGAGCTGGCTGTGTGTATGCCCCTGGGACACTGACTCCACACGGAGTTAAATAAACTCTCTCTTGTGTCCCATGTGGATTATGTCCATGAGTCAGCAGCATTTTCTATATACTGCAACCATTACTCCAATTTCTTCTTCAGACCTGGAAGCTTGCAGTTTTTTTCTTGTAGCATAATTACAATAGCTAACTCAGAGTTGGGCTTTCATTGACAGTAGTTATCATTAGTTCTTTGCACATTATGATTGCTATGGGACTGGGCAAGAGATTCTGAAAATGACCCTGTGATGCCTCACAACTCCATTCCTTAGGTGGACACGGGCTTCAGTCAAGGGTGTTGGTGATTTTATAATCACATGTAACAAGTCAAGTTCATTATGCTCAGGTAACAATGGAGAAAATCCTTTCCAAAAACAGTTTTTATGTTTTGTTTTTGTTTTGACTTGTTTGTTTCTTTTTATGCTTGTGCCTTTTTTCCTATAGGAGAGGCACTTAAAGTTTCCAGAGTGGCGGTAGTTAGCCCTACAACATCAAGGCCCTATTTTCCTGATCAGTTACTCCTTTCAGGTACTCAGTGTTCTACAAGCAAATCACCTTTCCCCAGGGACCCATTTTCATTTCTTTGCACATACTGTAGCATCCATATCACATGTGCATCCCCATCTTCTGTTTTAATGGCCAACTCTTATGCACATTGAGGTTCAGAACAATGATCATTTCCTCTCCTTGTAGACTGGGATGACTGCAATGAATAAGAGATGGTCTGTGGAGCGTAGGAACTCCCTCGTGTGACTATCTCCAGTACTGTGTCCTGAGGGTTAGATTAAACATGAACAAATGAGTGACCATGATGGGAGGGGGGTGTGATTGCCACACTCCACAGAGAAGGGTGAGGAGCCAGTTGACAAGGACATTCCAGCAGAAGAAATTAGAGACATCAATGAAGACGTAACCAGACTTCAAAGCCTCAGTAAATATATCAACTTTGCCCTCCCCTCTGAGCTGCATCAAGACCCTGTTTAGGTGAGTCTTCTGTTCCATGGTAAAAATAAACTCAGTCTAATCTTATCCATAGCTGTGGTGGTGATATTCTGGAGATCCACCATTCAGAAAGTCGAAAAACATGTTTCAAAGTTTGTGTTTTCCCCCCAGGGAGTAGAAGCAAGGACAAGAAGTATGTAGGCTGCTAACACCTGCTGACCCCATGCTGTGGGATTGGAGCTGGCCTGGGATCATGAAGAGAATGCAGAATATTTCTGCCATACAGGAGCATAAAGCCTTTTTTGGGAGAAAGATATACAAGCAATACTTAAGGAACAATGACAGCCACATGGGAGAGGGAACTCTAGCTTGTAGTGGATGAGGTGAAGGGAAATTGGGCAAACTGTTACTAGCCTCATTTGAACAGATTAGAAGACAAAATAGGAGAGAAATAGCAGTCTTCAGGATGAAAGCAGGACTCTGCAGAGCTGTTTGATCCTGTCTGTACCATCCCCTCATGTCACATGGTATGAGAGAAACAATTCATGGAGAGATGATGTGTAGTTACAGTTACATGACTTGCACTTTAAAATACAGACTCCTGCTCCTGAGAAGGAATCTCAAGGAGAACCCAGGAAACCCTGTGGAATAAGAGGAGGCACACTGGTCCCCCTGGGATCTTGACTTTTGATGCTGTGAAGAGCATTCCTTCATGCAGAAGTCTTTAGGTTTCCCACACATATGGCCTGCTTTGTGCACTCATTCCGGAGATTGGTGAGGCCAAGAATTTGCAGGGAGCTTACTCCCAATCAAACACTCAATCTTTACCCAAGTGCTTGGAGAACAGAAAACAATCCATTTAGCATAGTGTAAGGAAATTGGAACTGGCAACCAATTTCTGAACAATACCCCAAGTGCCCATGCCATAAGAGATAACATAGACAAGTGGGACCTTGTCAAAGTGAAAAGCTTCTGCAAAGCCAAAGAAACCAACCAGAAAGTGGAGAGATAGTCCACAGAATGGGAAAAATATTTTCTAACTGTAAATCTGACAAAGATGCAATTTCATCTTTTATAAGCT
>CAUYQG010157080.1:0-55745 GCA_963574415.1 Tarsius wallacei | reverse complement strand
AAACCCACCTGGGCTACTTGGTGAGACCTCATCTCTACAATAAATAAAAAATTAGCCGGGCGTGGTAGCGCGCGCCTGTAGTTCCAGCTACTTGGAAGGCTGAGGTGGAAGGATCGCCAGAGCCCAGCAGGTCGAGGCTGCGGTGGCTGGGAGCGGCCACTGCACTCCAGTCTGGGCGATAGAGTGAGACTCCAACTCAAAAAAATATATATGTATAAATCTTGACTCCCCATCTCACACCATAAACAAAAATCAACTCTAGTTGATATAAACAATCAAATGAAAATGATCAAATAGTAAAGCTTTAGGAAGGAAGCACAGGAGAATCTCTTCATGACCTTGCTTAAGGCAGGCAAAAATTTCTTAAACAGTAGTCAAAAGTACTAATTGTAAGGAAGAAAAATTGATTGATAAATAGGACACTAAAATTAAAAACTTCTTATCCAAAGATAAAATTCTGAAGTGAAAAGGCAAATCATAAAGTAGAAAACTCTTGCAATACATATACCCAACAAAAATTTTGTATTCAGAAGTTCTAAATAAATTTTTCAAACCAATAATAAAAAGGCAGATGACCCCTTGGAAAAAATGGTCAAAAGACTTAACAGGTACTTCATAAAGAAGAATATCCAGGCTGGGCTTGGCGGCTCAGCCTGTAATTCCAGCACTTCGAGGCCAAGGCAAGTGGATTGCCTGAGCCTGAGGGTTTGAGACCAGTCTGGACAACTTGGCGAGACCTCATCTCTCCAACAAATCAAAAATTAGCCAGGCATGGCAGCATGTGCCTGTAGTTCTGGCTACTTGAAGGCTGAGGCGGAAGGGTCGCTGGAGCCCAGCAGGTCGATGCTGGGGTGGCCGTGAGTGTGCCACTGTACTCCAGTCTGGGCGACGGAGTGAGACTCCGACTTAAAAAAAAAAAAAGAATATACAAATGGGACTGCTCAGCAGTCCCCAGTCTTTTGGAATCAGGCACCAGATTTGTGGAAGACAATTTTTCCACAGATTGGGGTATGGGGGGAAGGTTTTGGGATGATTCAAGTGTATAAAATTTATTGTGTATTTTTTTTTCTATTATTATTATTGTTTTTGTGTGTGTGGGTCAGTCATGATCTAGGTGCCAAACATGCAACCACACTTTTATTATTATTACATACATAATTAAACAATTATACAACTTACCATTTAAAAAAAGAGGTGTGGACAGAAGTGGTAAATAAAATAATGGGTGGGCCACGCATGGACTAAAGTGTCGGATTCTGACTTAAAGCCTGCCATCAGATGTAGCTATACAAATGAAGTACATCAACTCATTTGCCAGTCACTGATAGGGTTTTTATGAGTCTGCAAGCAACTGATTTATTATGGTCTCTGTGCAGTCAAACCTTACTGCGAATGTGAATCTGTATTTGTAGCCACTCTCCAGCATTAGCATCACCGCCTCCACTCCACTTCAGATCATCAGGCATCAGATTCTCATAAGGAGTGTGCAACCTAGATTCTTCACATGTGCAGTTCACAATAGGGTTCGTGCTCCTATGAGAATCTAATGCTGCCACTGATCTGTAGGTGGAGCTCAGGTGGTAATGCAAGTGATGAGGAGTGGTTGTAAATACAGATGAAGTTTTGCTCATTCTCCTGCCACTCATCTGCTGTGCAGCCCAGTTCCGTGGCCCAGGGGTTAGGGACCCCTGCACTAGACAACTGAAAAGGTACAACTTTTTTACTTACCAGAGAAATACAAATTAAAATCACAATGTGATACTACAGTATATCCATCACAAAAGCTAAAATCAAAGAGACAAACAGTAACAAGTGTTGGTGAGGATGTAAAGCAACTAGAGCTCTCAGATGCTGCTGCAGGAAGTATGAATTACTACAACCATTTTGGAAAGCTGAGTAGCTGAATAACACATGTGACTCTAAAATCTTCTACATAGACAGAAGAGAAATGCATTTCATATATTCACATTTTTCTACCAAAAGGCATTTATACAAGGATGTTCATAGAATCGTTATTCATTATAGTCCAAAATTAGGACTATAATAACAAAGTTGCTACAAATAATATAGATCAATCTTACAAATACAATGTTGAGAGAAAGACGACAGACAAAATAGTAATTCCGTATGACTCCAATTATATAAAGTTGAAATACTTCATTATATAAAATCCAAAATCTGTTTTTGTTAAAAGTTAGGATAGTGATTACTCTTTTTTTTTTTTTGAGTCTGTCACTCAGACTGGAGTGCAGTGGCACGTTCACGGCTACCGCAGCCTCGACCTATTGGGCTCAGGCGATCATTCCGCCTCAGCCTTCCAAGTATTTGGAACTACAGGTGTGTGCCACCATGCCTGGCTAATGTTTTGATTTAATGTAGAGACGAGGTCTCACCAAGTTGCCCAGGCTGGTCTCAAACCCCTGGACTCAGACAATCCTCTTGCCTCTTCCTCCCAAAGTGCTGGGATTATAGGCTTGAGCCACCGCGCCTGGCAGGATAATGATTACTCTTATGGGAAGGGGGGTGACTGGGAGGGACTTGAAGCCATTAGGGGACTTTTAGGATGTTGGTAATGTTATAGCCTGATGTGGATGTTTGATTACATGAGTATTTCATTTTGTAAAAATTCAGTAAGCTGTACAGTTATAAATTGTGTACTTTTCTGTTTGTATGTTATACTTCAACAGTCTACTTTAAAAAACAAGCCTTGCAATAATGCTGAATATCATCTTTTTGTTGTTGTCCCCAAAGATATTTTAAGGACAAAATAATACACAATGTGAAATGAGATTCTGTTGAAGCCCCACCGGGAGTCTCAAGGTATTATGGAGGATCCTCAACTATATTCCCATTTCCTATCATTCCAAATCTTCTGAATTAAAATAACTAATTATAAAGTAAAAGGTAAAGAAATAGACTTAGTCTAGGTAAGTGATAAATTATGCCAGAAAAATTAAGAACTGTAAATAAATATAAAAATACATAGTTGTTCCATCATTGTAACTAAAGTTTTGCAATATAACCAGAAGTTAAGGCAAAAGAGAAAAAAGAAATTAATTAATTAAAAGGAAAATAATCTGGTAAAGAAAGTTTCATAATTTGGCAAAAAGACCATCACCTTACAAATATATACAACATGTACTACATTGTCTGGCAAAATCAAACTGTTTTACTACTCAGTGTTAAGAATACAGTAACTGTTCAATATTTTAAAACACACTGCAACTACAAACCATTTTTCTTTAATTTTACTTACTCAGTGTATTGTGGTCTGTGTGAATACCTTGTACAACAGAAGTTCTGAGTAACAATTCAACATCGGAACCTATTTTTATTAGCTGTTAAGAAAAACAAACAATGATAGATTCCTTAGGTGTTTCATATGAATGCAGTGTTTTTGAAACCTACAGTTTTATTATAATTTCTTTTTAGATAATATAGTAATTCCTCCTCATTTGTGCTTTCAGTTACCCGCAGTCAACTGCAATCTGACAATGTGAAAATTCCAAAAACAAAAAATGGGTAAGTTTTTAATTGCATGTGTCATTCTGAGTCACATGATGGAATCCTGCGCCAGCCCCTCCATCCCACTTGGATGACAAGTATCCATTTTGTCCAGCGAATTCACATTATATACACTGCCCACTCCTCATTCACTTAGTAGCCATCATGGTTATAAGACTGATTATCAATACTACAGTTCATATGTTCAAGCGGCCCTTTTTAACTTAATAATGGTCCCAAAGCACAAAAGTACTGTGTCTGATTTATAAAGTAAACTTTATCATAGGTATGTATGTATAGGAAAAAATATAATAGAGATAGGGTTCCATACTATCAGCAGTTTCAGGCATCCACTGAGAGTCTTAGAATGTATCCCCCAAGGATAAGGAGAACTACTTTATCACTTTCAACTTTTTATAACCATTCCCAGCAATAGAGAAAGCTCAGATTTGTGTACAGTTTTAACTTTCATATATCCATTCAGTATTTTGTTCCTAAACAGATTTAGAATATTTTGTTTTAATGTATACTTAAAAATGTGTTTAAAATGCACATTTTTTTGGAGAATGTCCAATCTTTCTTTTAGAGTTGGATGTTCTGAACACTAGAAAGAATACTGGTTCAGGAGTCAGAACACTTGAATTCCAACTCTGGCTCTCATTAAGTGTGTGGTCTTGGGTTAATCCCCTACTCTCTTTGAATTTCAGAACCCATCAAATGTTGTGGAATTGAGAGATTCTGAGACCCTTTCAGAGATCTGCAAGGTCAAAATTATTTTCAAAACACTGTAGCCTATTGCATTGCTTGAGTTGTGAGCTGAAGTAGTGTTTTCTCCATGGAAATACCATTTTTACTTCAAAGAACCACCGACAAACTAAGATTATTCAGACTTAGCTACTTGGCAGACATTTTCTTGAAAAAGTAGAGTGTGTCACTTCAAGGAAAACAACTGACAGCATTTGCTGACAATGATAAAATGCAGCAAAAAAAATCAGAATTCTGGAGAATTTGTATCTGCCATGATGAGCTTGAAAGCTTCATAATACTTAAAAATTTTTGTGATGAGATGGATGACATTAATAGATATAATTTTAAAATAGTATACAATGAACTATTTCAACATTTGGAAGATCTGTACTACTTAGTGAAATCAGAATTTTCTAAATCATCAGTGCATGCTACAAAATCATGCTGAGTAAAAAAAAAAATACATTAAAAGAGAAATAGAGACCAGGTGCTGTTGCTCAAGCCTGAAATCCCAGCACTTTGGGAGGCTAAGATGAGAGGATTGCCTGAGCCCAAGGGTTCAAGACCAGCCTGGGCAACTTGGGAAGACTTCATCTCTACAATAAATTAAAAAAAATTAGCCAGGCATGGCAGTGCGCGCCAGTAGTTCTGGTTACTTGGAAGTCTGAGATGGAAGGATCGCCAGAGTGCAGCAGGTCGACACTGGGGTGGCCATGAGTGTGCCACTTCCCTCCAGCCTGAGTGACTGAGTGAGACTTCAACTCAAAAAAAAAAAAAAAGAGAGAAATAGAGACTAAAATCCATTGGTCTACCTAAATGAAACCTGGAGGGCATGTGAGAGAAGATCATCCCAGGGAGAGGCAACGGCATAAACACCCCAAGACAGGAGAGTTCTTCGTAAATTCAAAGACCCTCAAAAAAGGCAGTGAGATTGGAAGAGTGAGGGGGATGTGGTTCAAGATGAGGTAGGAAGGTACCAGGGGTGAGATGACAGTCTTGTGAGTCATGGTAGGCACTTTAGACTTTTCTTTGAATGAGATGAGGAGCCACAGGGGTTGAGTAGAAGAGTAGTGGGATATGCCTTTTTAGAAAGGTTCACTCTGTCTTTAAAAGTGTTACGAATAGGCTGTAAGGAGTGAGGGTGGAAGCAGAGAGGCCCATTGGGAGACTGTTGTAAAAACCTAGAAAGAGATGATGGTGGTTTGGACTAGGAGATAATAATGGGAAGGATGAGAAGTGGTTGAAATTCTACACATATTTTTAGGGTTAAGCTAATGAGATTTGTGGACAGATTATATGTTGGATATAGTATAAGAGCAGTCAAGAAAGTACCAAGGTTTTTTTTTTTGTTGTTGGTTGTTTTTTGAGTCAGGGTCTCACTCTGGTGCCCAGGTTGGAGTGCAGAGGCATGCTCATGGCTATTGCAGCCTCAACCTGCTGGGCTCAGTCCATCTTGCACCTCAGCCTTCCAAGTAACTGGAACTACAGGCATGCGCCACCACGCCCACCAAATTTTTTGATATTTTGTAGAGAAAAGGTTTCACCAAGTTGCCCAGGTTGATCTCAAATCCTGGGTCCAGGCAATCCTCTTGCCTCTGCCTCCCAAAGTGCTAGGATTACAGGTTAAGCCACCACATTCAGCCTAGCACCAAGGTCTTAGGTCTGAGCATCAAAAGGAGGGAGCTGCCATTAATTGACTTGGAGAGGCTGTGGGAGAGCAAAGCCTCACCTTTTGACACCTGGGAAGGGGCTTCGCAGGACAGAGAAAGAAGAAAAAAGTGGGCCTTCTCACCCACTGGAGGCACATAAAATGAGTCGAGTCCTAAATCTAAGGCTGGAAACAAGATGAGGAACAAGGGATTAGGGAAGACTAGAGGGGATGAGCAGAAGGTGGTCTGTATGAATCCTGGAGCCAAAACAAACAAACAAACAAAAACCCATTGGTTTAACAGACTACAGAGTTCTGTTACACTGCAAGTAAGCTTTACAAAACAAAACTACCACTTGTTGTGGTATAATTATCAAGAAATATTCACAATAACTGAAAAGGCTATTATACACTTCTACCCTTTTCCAACTACATATCTGTGTAAGGCTGAATTTTCTTCATATTTAAAACTGAAAAACATGCCACCATGATTGAATGAAGAAGCAGATAGGAGAATATAACTGACTTCCAACTAAGCCAGAGAGACATTAAAGAGATTTGTAAAAATGTAAAACAATGCCATTCTTTTCACTAAATTAAAAAAAAGTTATTTTTCATAAACATTATGTTATTTTTTTAAACCTAAACACTATGTGTTTTTTTTTTACATGGGCTTATTGTTGTTGTTGTTGTTTTTCTGAAAGAAGGATTTATTAAGAGGACAGAAAAGCTCCCACAGTAGGAGGGGACCCCAAGAGGTTGCCTGTTTATTATTACTTTAAAATGAATTAATCAACATATATTTTAAAAACTTCTCAGTTTAAATTTCCAATATGGTATATACTGAAATAAACAAAGCTTTTTGGAGTCCTCAATTTTTTTTCCTTCCTTTTTTTTAGTTGGAGTCTTACTTCATCGCCCAGGCTGGGTTGCAGTAGCATGCTCATGGCCACCCCAGCATTGATGTGCTGGGCTCAGGCGATCCTTCCACCTCAGCCTTTCAAGAAGCCAGAACTACAGGCACGCGCTACCATGCCTGGCTAATTTTTTTGATTTATGTAGAGATGAGGTCTCACCAAGTCGCCCAGGCTGTTCTCGGACCCGTGGGCTCAGGCAATCCCCTTACCTTTGCCTCCCAAAGTGCTGGGATTTCAGGCTTAAGCCACTGTACCTGGCCATCCTCAATTTTTAAGAGGCTAAAAGCATCTTAAGACCAACAACTTTGAGAACTGCTGGTCTAAAGGATGCTTATGACTCCTTTTGGTATCCAGACTTCATAAACACTCTAACAATGACAGTGTAATTATCTAAAAACCACTAAAAATGTAATATTTGAAGAACTGTAGAAAGTACAAAATATAAATTTGTATATAACAAACATTCAGTTTCTAGATTGCTCAATGTTAAATTAAAGCTCTGTAAGTAAAATGATTTTAGGAGATTGTAGTTTATTTTCAGTTTAGTTAATAAAAAGATACCTCAATTTAAAAGTCTTTAATCATAATTTCAAAATTTAAAAATAATTGCCATACTGTTATTAATAATCAGTCTATTGAAGAGTAAGTAGTACGAAATTACCACTTGTTGAGGTGTAGCTATCAAGGACTATTCACATTATCTGAAAAGGCTTTTATATACTTATGCCTGAAGTAGAAATTCATTTTACCTTTTAACCTCTCTTCAAGTCGTGTCTTGATTATACTGTCAACTTATGCCGTGAATAAAAACTACATATTCTCTATTTATCCTATAATATATTTCAACCATATCTTTGCCTTTTTCCTTTTTCTCTTTTTTTTTTCTTTTTGAGTCAGAGTCTCACTCTGTCGCCCAGGTTGGAGTGCAGTGGCACGCTCACAGCTAGTCTTGACCTGCTGGGCTCAGGCCACCCTTCCACCTCAGCCTTCCAAGTAGCTGGAACTACCACCATAGCACGCACCACCATACCTGGCTAATTTTTTGATTTATTGTAGATACGAGGTCTCACCAAGTTGCCCAGGCTGATCTCAAACTCCTGGGCTCAAGCAATCCTCTAGCCTCTGCCTCCCAGAGTGCTGGGATTACAGGCCTGAGCCGCTGTGCCCAGCATCTTTTTTCTTTTTCTATAGAGATGAAATGCTTAGGTTATCTCATTTTTGTCTCATTAGCTAAGACAGGTACTTACTACTTAAAAAAACAGCATTTTTCTCTCCTAAATATAAGTGCATTTTTATTAAAAAAATTTTTATATGTGGAAATTCTATTAAACATGGAAGACTTTTTCTAATTTGTACCTTCCTTTTCACCAAACCAATTTGTAGAATCATAACTGCCCTGCAAATAACTTTTCCTTTTTTGTTTTCTTCCCAATGGTCCCTTCCCTACCTTTATACAAAGTTAGACATAGGAAGCTCAGGACAGAGATAATGTGTATATGCCAGAATACACATTATACAGAAAAAGCATCATTGACTATGAGTTAGGAGTATTAGCAAACCCACAGACTAGTGCCCGTAGAGTGTCTTCAACTAGAGCAAGTGACCAAAATGCAAATAGAGAAGGCTAAGCAAGAATTGTTGATAAACTGTTTATGGCTGTTTATGTTATTGCCAAGATAGAAATTAAAAAAAAACAAACAACTAACTGTTTAGTTGAGCTAAAGGAGTAGAAGTCCTCTCTGTAGTTCTGAATTATTATAATATTCATTCTCTGTAGCTTCAGTCACTTGCCTTAGGTGAAGACAGAATTTCTGTGGGTTTCTTGTTGGTTTTGCTGCTGTTGCTTTGAGCATGCCTACTTCCAGGTTCTTTTCACAGGACAACTTGTCTTTTGGGTGTAGGCAGATAATCCTATGGAGGTGAGCCATATCAAAAAAGTTGTTATAGCTTCAACTATTAAGTAATAAATTTTATTTCACTTAAACCCTCTATTTTCATCATTTCCTTGTTGTCAAGAAAATTTTATAAGACTAAAATTTCATAAGATTAGTAATTGTAACTGAAAAACTCAATTACTGTACCTCTTCTATTTTCTTAGGAGAAGTTTCATTTTTATTACTTTTGAATTCTTCATTTATCCTTATTCTGGCTGCTGAGAGAGAAAAATACATAGTTATTTGATTTTCTAATGTCCAATTCCTGTTCCAAATAATTTACATGTTATTTACTACAAATGACTACTTCTCTAATATACAAAATGGTTCTGCCTTCGTGAAAACAAAACATAATAAATTTATTAAAGAAGTTTCTTGGAGAGCTTTCAACAGGCTACAAAATGTGTAAGTAAACCACTACAAAACTTTAGTACTTTAATACATTCTTCCCCCTGATTTTTATTCCCAATTTCATTTGTGTACCTACAGCTAATGAATCCCTTTTTTTTTTTTTTGAGTTGGAGTCTCACTCTGTCACCCAGACTGGAGTGCAGTGGCACGCTCCCAGTCACCGCAGCCTCGACCTGCTGGGCTTCGGCGATCCTTCCACCTCAGCCTTCCAAGTAGCTGGAACTACAGGCGTGCGCTACCACGCCCGGCTAATTTTTTTGATTTATTGTAGAAATGAGGTCTCGCCAAGTTGCCCAGGCGGGTTTCGAACCTGCGGGCTCAAGCAATCCACTCACCTCAGCCTCCCAAAGCATGGGATTACAGGCTGAGCCACCGAGCCCGGCTATGAATTCTAATAAATCTAATTTAATGCTTTATTTCTATAGATCTAAGGATTCAGATTAAAATGCTTTTTTAAGATGGCAAAGCTCAATACTTAACAAGTGTGTTACACAATATACATATATATACAATTAAAATAAAGATATAGCAGCAAAGAGGATATATATATATACACATATATATATAATTTTTAAGTGTCTTCATTGACATGTAAAGTGAGTGATAAATGAAACTTCTGTTCACATACACCGCTGAGATGACTTTGATATCATCACAACAGCATAATTTAGTCTAATCTGACCAGTCTTATTATGTTGTTATGAATACTTTATGGAACAATCCATATAAAGTGCTTAGCAAATGTGTGATAAATGTTAGCTGTTCCTATAATTATTTCACTTAAAAAATGTAATGCAACAAAAAGATATTATGTTAATAGAGAATAGCCATAAAAATTTCTTTGTATGCTGGATGCATTTCAATATGTAAGACAGTTAAAGATTTAGACTTTTTAATCAGACTGTGTAGGCTAAATCTCAGCTCCACCTGTTACTAAGTATGATGTGGGGCAAACATTTTCACATTTTGTCAATATTCTCATTTGCAAAAATAGTAATTATAATAGTAACTATTATTACAGAGATGTTATGAGAATTAAATCAGGAATTTGTATAAAGTACATATAATATGACGCATATACCTTAATCCTTAAGAAATTATTTTTGGTGAATTTCAAAACTTGAATTCTTGGGAACACTGGTGACGCTTTACCTAAGTGCCCTCTTGAGGAAGTTTAGAAATGTACAAGAGTAGAATTGAAAATGACTCTCAAGGAACCCAAGCTTCAGAACCTGTGGCTTCCAGATAAGGTAGAAACTATTTAAAACCACGAAATGCTGAATTTGGGATCATTTGGGATGGATTTCCTTTCATATTTACTGTGACTTTTAGGCTGACACAAGACATTAACAACATGTTATTATTTGGTCACAGAGAGTGTGAATATTTGATTATATAACAGAAAGTGTAATGGTTTAAACATACGGCAAGTAGTGGAAAACACTGAAATTCTGATCTCTCCTTTTTTGCTGATTCTTTATGAAAATTTGATCTTTTAAAATTTTTCTTTAAGTAGATACTCCTCAAAGAAGTGTAATGTAAATTAATTTTTATGAAAGATATTAGGGGGAAGATAGTGAGGGTAATTCCCTAAGATGGGTCTTGATCACACAGGATTTTCTCAGATAGATTAGCAGCCATCTAAAGAATAGACTTTCTCCAAAGAGGTAAAAAATGTACTTACCTTCTAATGCCCTGGTATCATTTTTGAAAACTTGTTGTCTGGTCCTGTGCAATGTTTTAAAGAGCTGTAAAACCTATTGAGAAAATTGGAATTCAGACCTCAAAAGAAAAAAATTCATATTTAATATAATTATATTATAAGGATTAAACAGTATTCCTTTTCTGCTCATTTCTTGGACTACTTTTCAGAATAGCTGGTGAAAACCAAGACTTGCCAAAATAACTTTTCCCTTGATTAATTATCTTTGAATTTAAAAAATTGTAGCTTTGTTTACAAAAATAATACAAAGTTATTTGAAACAACACAATACAAGGATGATGACTGGGCACAGTGGCTCACACCTGTAATCCCAGCACTTTGGGAGGCTGAGGTGGGAGGATTGCTTGAGTCCAAGAGTTCAAGTCTAGTCTAGGCAACACAGCAAGATCACAACTCTACAAAAAATTAAAAAAAAAAAATTAGCCAGGCATGGTGGCACATGCTTATAGTCCCAGCGTGTGGATGGCTGAGGCAGAAGAATTGCCTGAGCTCAGGAGTTTGAGGCTGCAGTGAGCCATGATCATGCTACTGCACTCCAGCCCAAGTGATAGAGTGAGACTACAACTTGAAAAAATAAAGAAAACAATATAAGCATGGTTAAAAAAGTAATAATTCTTCTGCTAATAACCAATCCACAAAGGTAACTGACTTTATCAGTCTGGTATGTATCTATTTCCATTTTTCTTAATCTATTGAGGCTTCTGAATGCTCTTAAAATCATACACACACATACACAAAATCATGAAATATTGTGGCTTAAGAAAGCCCAGAAGGAAGACATTCCAGATAATTTAGACAAGTTTAGTTGCTATTTCATAAAATAGTAGAATGCTGAGACTTATGAATATTCTAAGCATGAAAAAAAAAAAAGAAAGAAAGAAAGAAAAGAGCCTGGCATTTTGGCAAAAGACAGATTATAAAGAAGCTTTAGTGATAGACCAAGTCACCTCACACTTCTCAAGCCCAAAAAGGTACTCAATATTGTTCTCTCAATTTTGCTCTTCCTCTTGTCTTCCCAATTTTAGTTACTAGAGACTACCAAGTCTCTCAAGCCAGAAATCTGTAGATCATTCTTTAAATCTATCTTACTATTCATACGGAAACTTTAGGAATGTTTCTCTAATCTTTTTTTATATCCTTCATCCCCAAAAGCATTTAAGTTCAGACCCTTTCCATCTCTTACCTAGATTACTTACAAAGGTTTGTCATTCTGTCACCACTCCCTCCTTCCCTCCAATCTATTCTCCAGATAATATCTACCATTTATTAAATTAAGCATGCTGTGTGCTAGGTACCATTTTAAGTGCTTTACATATATCAGAAAACCTGTAACATCAAAGGCAGATACCAAAACAGAAACAGGAAACAAGGAGCAGAAAACTTAAAAATAAAGCAAAACAAAAAACCAAACAACCATAAAAAACTTCCTCAGAAACATAAGTTATTGCAAACATGGAATAACATCCATAACATATAGTCAATTTTTAAAAAATAGAACATTCAGAAAACTCCCAGAAGCTCTTGGGTATCAAATAGGTAGAAGCAAGGATTAAGTTGAGAAAAACTGCCCAGAATGTAGAATAAAATTCAGAGACAGAAATTGAGGAACGATAAGAAAATTAAGGGAGTGGTCTAGAAGGTCTGATTAGCAGAAGGGACAAAAAAGAAAAAAAAGAACAGAAAGAAGAAATTAAATGGGAATTAAGTTAAGAAAACTTAATCAAGTAAGATTACTAGATAGAAAGGGTTCCACCAAATGCCCAATAAAAAACTCCTATCACAGCACAGCATGATGTAAGTTCAGTGAATTGCTGATAAAGAGAAAAATCTCCGAGAAAAAACACTTCACATATAAACAATTAAAAAATGAGAATGGCACCTAACTTCTAAAAAGCATCACTGTTAAGAAGATAATAAAAAAGCATCCTCAAGTTTTGAAAAAAAAAGTCTAGCTTAGAATACCATACACAAACAATCACCCAAAGACACAAGCAAATAGATATTTTAAGAGATACAAAGTCAGCTGGGCTCGGTGGCTCAGCCTGTAATTCCGGCGCTTTGGGAGGCTGAGGTGAGTGGATTGCCTGAGCCCGTGGGTTCGAGACTCGCCTGGGCAACTTGGCAAGACCTCATCTCTACAATAAATCAAAAAAATTAGCCGGGTGTGGTAGCGTATGCCTGTAGTTCCAGCTACTTGGAAGGCTGAGCGGAAGGATCGCTGGAGCCCAGCAGGTCGAGGCTGCGGTGGCTGGGAGTGGCCACTGCACCCCAGTCTGGGTGACGGAGTGAGACTCCAACTCAAAAAAAAAAAAAAAAAATACAAAGTCTCTTATCTGTCATACACCCTTTACTGGAAAGCTACAGAAGAATATGTTCCACCAAAACAAGGGGATGAACCACAAAAGGAAAAGACGTGAGAACCAGGGAGACAGGTGATCTGACATAAGAGAGGTAGATGGGGAAGGACAAATGCAAGTCAACATTTGTGCAGTCAGACTAGAAAATAACTAGTCTGGACTACAGCAAAAGGCTGAATTGCTCCAGAAAATACAATGCTGGGGAAAAATAAAACTGACAAACTTTAGTTTTGCTCAGAATTTGGGAACAGATATGTAGGAAACTAATCAACAGTACTCTTTAAAAGGCAGTTATTCCAGCCTAAGCAACATAGCAAGACTTCATCTCTACCAAAAAAAAAAAAAAAAAAAGCTGGGTGTGGTGGCATGTGCCTGTGGTCCCAGCTACTTAAGAGGCTGAGATGGGAGAACTGCCTGAGCCAAGTAATTTTATTACTAGGTAATTTTCCTCATGCAAGAGGTTGAGGCTGCAGTGAGATGATCCTGCCACTACATTGCAGTCTGGGTGACAGAGACTATGACTAAAAAACAAAACCAAACAAAAAAGGCAGTTATTAATTTCAAGAAAAACTAAGAATTAGAAAAAAAGGTAACATAATCATATACTTACTATATTAGAGTGCTCAGTTGTGGACAATTTTTATATGGTAATAAAATCAAAGACAAATACTGATTCACTAACATTTATGTATTGAGCAGACAGGGGTAGAGGGGATCTTAGTCCTCATCTTCCATAATTAAAACTCAATACATACATAGTATCTCCAAAGAAAAAAAATCAATAAATAGGAGTTTAAACATTAGAAACCCAGAGGTACATTCCAAAAGAAATAGCTAAAATAATGAAAAGCACTTATCTCTGGGAAGCAGGAATTGGGAATAGATTAAAAGAAGTAGGCATCTATTGGATTTCTGTGTAATATTATTTGATTTCTCAAACTTTACACATTCATTATATTTATCAAAATTTATTTTTATAAATAATAATTTATCTGATAAATGACAGCCAATCATTTATCTGGTAAATGATTGCCGGTTATTTATCTGATAAGGGTCTAGTATCTAGAATATATGAAGAACACTTACAACTCAACAACAATAAATCCTTAAAAATCATAATTTAAAAATAGGCAAAGGATTTGAATAATTGGTTTCTCCAAAACAAAACACACAAATGGCCAATAATCCATGAAAAGATGTCAAATGTGCCATCAGAAAATGCAAATTTAAACCTCAGTGAGATACTACTTCATTCCAATAGGATGGCTACAGTAAAAAAGATAGTCAATAACAAGAGTTGGCAAAGACGTGGAAAAATTGGAATACTCATACATTGTTGATGGGAGTGTAAAATGGTACAGCTGCTTTGGAAAACAGTTTGGCAGTCGCTCAAAAAGTTAAATATACAGTCATTTTATGAACCAGAAATTTTATTACTAGGTATATACTCAAGACAAATGAAAACATGTGCTCACAACTGTACACTAATGTTCATAGCAGTGTTATTCATAATAGCAAAAAAGTGGAAACAACTCATGAATGGAAAATAAAATGAGAAATATCTATTCTGTTGAGGCTTGAATTGCATCTCTCCAGAAGATATGTTGTTAAACCTAGCTACCTATAAATATGACTTTATTTGGAAATAGGGTCTTTGCAGTCATAATCAAAGCAAGATGAGGTCATTAAGGCAGGCCCTAATCTGACTGAAATACTTACAGAAGGAAAATAGAATGTGAAGACAGAAATATACAGGATAAAGACTGCCATGTGATGACAGAGGCAATGATTGGAGTGATATGAATGCAAGGCAAGGAGCAGCCACAGTTTAGTCAACATCAGATACAAGGAAAGATTCTACCCAGAGTTTCAGAGGGAGCATAGCCCTACTGACATCCTGGTCTCGGACTTCTAGCTTCCAGAATTGTTGTTTTAAGCCACCCAGTTTATGGTACTTTGTTAAGAAGTCATAGAAAACTAATACAGATTTTAGTAATAGTAAATGGGGTGCTGCTGTAATAAATTCAGGCATACGTCATTTTACTGCCCTTTACTTTACTGTGCTTTATGGATACTGTGTTTTTTATAAATGTAAGGTCTGTGGCAACCCTGCATTGAGCAAGTCTATCAGCACAATTTTTCCAACAGCATGTACTCACTTTATGTCTCTGTGTAACATTTTGGTAATTCTTGCAATATTTCAAACCTTTTCATTACTACTATATCTGCCATGGTGATCTGTGATCAATGATCGTTGACATTATGATTGTAACTGTTGTGAGGTGCCCTGAACCGTACTTATAAGATGGCAAACTTAACAACGTGTGTATTCTGACCAATGGCTTCACCAATGGCTCTTCCCCCAGTTTTCCCCCTTTCCTAGAACAAGGAAATTATGCAAATTAATAGCCCTACAATGGCCTCTAAGTATTCAAGTGAAAGAAAGAGTTGTGTGTCTCTCTCTTTAAATTAAAAGCCAGAACATGATTAAGCTTAGTGAAGAAGACATGTTAAGAGCCAAGACAGGCCAAAAGCTAGGACTCTTGTGCCAGTCAAGTTGTGAATGCAAAGACAAAGTTCTTGAAGGAAATTAAAGGGCTACCCAGTGAACATATGAATGATAAAAGTGAAACAGCTATACCGCTGACATGAAGTTTTTTTTTTTTTAGATTAGAAATTATAGTTTATTTAGAAAGCAAATTAGAAAGGGGGGGGCAAAAAAGAGGAGAGTCACCTCCCCAAAGTAGGGGAGGGGGACAAAGCTTAAGAAAACATGGCCTGGCCACAGCTCAAAGAGCACATGGCCACACTAGAATCTAGTAAGGCAATTGCCAAAGAAAGTTTTAGTGGTCTAGATAGATTAAACCAGCCACAATATTCCCTTAAGCCAAAGGGAGCAAGGCCCTAACTCTCTTCAATTCTATTAAGCCTGAAAGAGCTGAGGAAGCTGCAGATGAAAATCTGAAGCTAATAGTTATCAGTTTATGAGGTTTAACAGATAAGCTGTCTTCATAACATAAAAGTGCAAGGTGAAGCATCAAGTTCTGATGCAGAAGCTGTAGCAAATTATCCAGAATATCTAGCTAAGATTGTTGATGAAGGCGGCTACACTCAATAATAGATTTTCAGTGTAGACAAAATTGCCTTTTCTCTGAGAAAAAATGCTATCTAGGACTTTCATAGCTAGAGAGAAGTCAGTGACTGGATTTAAAGTTTCAAATGACAGGCTGACTCTCTTGTGAGGGGCTAATGCAGCTGGTGACTTTAAGCTGAAGCCAATGCTCATTTACTATTCTGAAAATACTAGGGCCTTAAGAATTATGCTAACTCTACTCTTCCTGTGCCCTGCAACAAAAAAATCAATGTAGCCTAGAAGTCAGCACAACTGTTTACAGCATGGTTTACTGGATATTTCAAGCCCACTCTTGAGATCTACTACTCAGAAAAAATAGTCCTTTCAAAATATTACTGCTCATTGACAATGCACATGGTCACCCAAGAGCTCTGTTGGAGATTTACAAGATTAATGTTGTTTTCATGCGTGCTAACACAATATTCATTCTGCAGCCCATAGATCAAGGAATAATTTTAGCTTTTAAGTCTTATTATTTAAACAATACATCTCCTAAGGCAATAACTGCCACAGATAGTGATCCCTCTGATGGATCTGGCCAAAGTATATTTCCTTCTGGAAAGGATTCACCATTCTAGATGCCACTCAGAGCATTTGTGATGCATGGGAGGAATTCAAAACATCAAAATTGACAGGAATTTGGAAGAAGTTGATTCCAATACTCATGAATGACTTTCAGGGCCAAGACTTCAGTAAAGGAAATAACTATAGGTGTGGTGGAAATAGCAAGAGAACTAGAATTAGAAGAAAGCCTGAAGATGTGACTGAATTGCTGCAGTCTCATGATAAAACTTGAATGAATGAGGAGTTGCTTCTAATGGATGAGCAAAACAAGTGGTTTCTTGAGATGTTGAAGATCATCACTTGCATCACTTTTGGTGAAGATGCTGTAAGCATTGTTGAAATGACAGAAAAAGATTTAGAATATTATACATACTTAGTTGATAAAGCAGTAGCAGGGTTTCAGAGAATCTAATTCAATTTTGAAAGAAGATCTACTATGGGTAAAATGCTATTAAATAGCATCACATGCTACAGAGAAATCTTTTGTAAGGGGAAGAATTAATTAATGTGGCAAACTTTATTGTCTTATTTTAAGTAATTGCCACAGCCACCTCAACCTTCCGTAAGCACCACCCTGATCAGTCAGCAAGCATCAAGGCAAGACCCTTCACCAACAAAAAGATTATAACTTGCTGAAGGCTTAGATGATCAGTAGCATTTTCTAACAATAAAGCATTTTAAAATTAAAGCAAAGCCGGGCTCGGTGGCTCAGCCTGTAATCCTGCACCTTGGGAGGCTGAGGTGAGTGGACTGCCTGAGCCCGCGGGTTTGAGACCCACCTGGGCAACTTGGCGAGACCTCATCTCTACAATAAATCAAAAAATGAGCCGGGCGTGGTAGCATGCGCCTGTAGTTCCAGCTACTTGGAAGGCTGAGGTGGACGGATTGCCAGAGCCCAGCAGGTTGAGGCTGCGGTGGCCAGGAGCGGCCACTGCACTCCAGTCTGGGCGACAGAGTGAGACTCCAACTCAAACAAACAAACAAAATTAAAGCATGTACTTTTTAAAGACATTATGCTATTGTACACTTAATACACTACAGTATAGTGTAAACATAACTTTTATATGCACTGGGACCTAAAAACTTGTTACTTGCTTTTTTTCAGTGGTCTTGAACTGAACCCACAATATCTCCTAGATATGCCTGTACCTAAAAATGTGGAAGTGGCTTTGGAATTGAGTAATGTATAGAGGCTGGAAGAATTCTAATGTGCTTGACAGAAAAAAATCTAGGTTGTTTTGAAGAGACTGTTGGTAAGAAACTTTACAGGCATCACAGAAACCCAGGGACTTCAAAATTGCAAGAGTGGAACACATGTTGCATAGAACTAAGAAAGTGAGAGGTAAGTAAATCTAATGGTTTTACACACTGAAGAAAAAAAGAGAAAGGAAGGTGACTCCATTAGTACAACAACCAGCATCCCTAATTTAAGGACTAGCATAAGAAAAAGAAAACATCAGCTGGGCACAGTGGCTCTTGCCTGTAATCCCAGAATTTTGGGCAAGCATCAAGGCAAGACCCTTCTGTGATGCCCAGGGGTTCGAGACCAGCCTGGGCAACTTGCTGAGACCTCGTCTCTACAATAAATCAAGAAAGACTAGCTGGCTGTGTTGGCATACCCCTGTAGTTCCAGCTACTTGGAAGGCTGAGGCGGAAGGATTACTCGAGCCCAACAGGTTGAGGCTGAAGTGGCCATAAGCATGCCACTGCACTCCAGTCTGGGTGACAGAATGTGACTCCAACTCAAAAAAAACGAAAAAGGAAAAGAAAAAAATCATTATTATTGCCATGGAACTATCTGAGCTAATATTACCTTGGAATGAATACACTTTTATTAAAATGCAGAAAGCTAGGTCACAGATTGTCTTCCTCATTTACGTATACTGACTGCACAAATTCAGGCAGTGTATATGAAAAAGTGGATTCTTTATAGTCAGATCAGTCTGAATCAGACATTGTCACTTAATATAAGTTTAGACAAGTTACAATAATTGTAACTTTTAGACTCAATATTCTTGAGTAATGGACTAACTTTAAGGGTGTATGATCCTTCGGCTATAACCTTCCAAGTAGCTGGAACTAAAGGGGTGTGCCACTACGTCCAGCTAATTTTTTGTTTTATTGTAGAGATGAGATCTCGCCATGTTGCCCAGGCTGGTCTAGAATCTGTAGGCTCAAGCAATTCTCTCGCCTCTGCCTCCCAAAGTGCTGGGATTACAGGTGTGAGTCACCAGGCCCAGTCTAGGCTTCACTTTTGATAGTTATTACTTACCCACCCCTTCTAAGTCTTAGTTACATGCCCTTTCCAACTACATCCACAGCACTGGGCACTTACTACACTGTATGCTAATTAAACGCTTACTTACTGTTATACTTCCTCAAAGGCTTTTTGGTTACCTTTGTATCCTCCATACTTAGCACAGGTGCCTTTTATACCTGGTAGGCCTCACCAAGTGTTTTTGGAATGAATCCTACTTAATTTCATTTGTATCCAAGTTTTCTAAGCAACTTGTGGCTTTTTAATTTTTTAAAATTTTTTACTTTTTTTGTTTTGTTTTGAGTTGGCGTCTCATCCTGTCATCCAGGCTGGAGTGCTGTAGCACGCTCATGGCCGCCCCAGTGTTGACCTGCTGGGCTCCCGCAATTCTTCGGTCTCAGCCTTCCAAAAAGCTGGAACTACAGGTGTGGGCTACCATGCCCGGCTAATTTTTGTTTTATAGTAAAGACAAGGTCTTGCCAAGTTGTCGGGGCTGGTCTCAAACCTGTGGGCTCAGGCAATCCACTTGCCTCGGCCTCCCAAAGTGCTGGGATTACAGGCTGAGCCACCGAGCCCGGCCTATTTTTTACTTTTTTTGAGTTGGAGTCTCACTCTTGTCACTAAGGCTGGAATGCAGTGGCATGCTCACGACCACCACAGCCTCGACCTACTGGGCTAAGGTGATGCTTCTGCCTCAGCCTTCCAAGTAGCTGGAACTGTAGGCATGTGCCACCCTGCCCGGCCAATTTTTTTATTCATTGTAGAGATGAGGTTTCAACAAGTTGCCTGGGCTGGTCTTGAACCCACGGGCTCAGGCTCTTTTCTACTAATTCCTAGTCAAACTTCAGGTCTCAATTTAACTTATATTTCCTGGATAGTGTTTTTTTTTTTTTTTTTTTTGGTATGCCTACAGATAGAATATATCCTAGTTATGTGCTCATAAAACACCGTACTTCCATTCGAATCACTTTTTCCAACTGTAATTAAATAACTGTCTGAAGTCTCTCTACCTGCTAGATTTCTTTATGCAGGCAAAGGTAGTCAGTTTATTATTGTATCCACTATGCCTAGATAGTATAGCCTAAACGTTGGCTGCTAGTTATTAATATTAGTAACTAGTATGGGCACTCAATACATTTTTGGAACCCTGTATAATTGCTTCTCTTGGTGCTGTGACATCATGTTCCATAGTCCACGAGGACTGTTTGGTGGCTCCCTCTTATTGACTAACCATAAACACCACCTTTCTTCACCATCTTGTAGCAGGCTATTTCCCCCTTTCTGTGCCTAAGTTCCATCCAGAGACAACTACAGGTCCCAACATGCAGGCGTTATGTAAGGTTAAGGGACAGCTGCCCCTGAAAATTGTGCACGGGTCAGGAAAGTGCATCGTGTAATCAGCTTGACAAGAAATGAATCTCACAACAGGTCCTCAGAGATATGACTGGATGGGGCCAGCCCATCTTGGGCTCATTTAGTGCGCTCAAATCTCACCAGTCCCTGCTCTGTCTTGCTGGGACTCGATTCCCTTGGTTGCCAGACTTTTCTGTTCACCTTCTGGTTATCCGAATTCACTTTTCACGTCATTGAGTGGTTGTAGGTTACGACTGACGTCTCCAAAATTTCCAGGGATGTGAAATGGGTCCCTGAGAACAATAGTCGGGTCTGGAGATGAAACGAGGACAGAACTCAAGTCCCATGGATGGACACTCCGTACCTGGTTAAGTACCAAGAAGCAGGAACCACACTGGTGCCACCCTCCCTCCTCTGCACCAGCACAAACCCTCGACTGCCCCTCAGGGTTGTCATCTGGGAACAACGGCCACATCCTCCCGCGAAGGGCCCGGAACTCCAGTCCCAGAGACTCCAGTCAACATTCGCAGGGCCGCGAACTCACCCTCCCGGTCCGCATCGCACCCACCCCTTCCCCGGGCCCGGTCACCTTGGCCGCCAGACCCATGGCTCTCCTCACCGTTGCGGCTACCTCTCAGGCGGCCGAATCGCCCCGCCTCTAGGCAACCAATCAACGGCTGGCGTGGACTGTCCAACTCCCGGTAGCCACGTTCCTAGCTCGCCGCAACCAATCACCACGCAGCGTCTCGTTTGTGCGGCTCCGCCTTTCTCAAAAGGATGAGGGAGAGGGGTTTGCTGAGTGGTTGGAATATAGTAAAAACGCGAGAAGCCGCAGAGCCCAATTACTGGCTAGAGGTGATCGGAAATAATCTCGACGCCATGTTAGTTAGGGGCAGAATCACTTCCGGCACGGGCAGCGTCTGGTACGCAGACGAGGTTGGTGTTTAGTGCATGGCTACGGCGCCTGCCGGTTGTTACCTGCAGTTTCTGTCGGCTATTAAAGGTATTGTAACATTTCCCAAGTTGCTGCTGTCTCCTTGGAAATGTGCATAAATAAAGCCAATTCCTAAGAACCACAACGGGTATTGATTGGAATGCTGACTCCTAAAAGTTCTATTCACCTGTTGTCTAGTTTATTTCTCCAGAAAATGAGGTTGCTTTACTTGCTCCAATTAACATGGCCAGTAAATGGAAGTCTGGGATACAAATCCGCTATGCCTGACCCAAAGCCTCGTCTTACTCTCTGCGCCTTGCCTACTCAACTCTCCCTTCTCCTTGGTTTTTCTAAAAGAGATGTCGGAAGTGGGTAATATACTAGCACCATGATAATCTTAATCATAAAGTATGTATTTAAGCGTTTTATGACCGTACAAGCATGGAGAAAAATCTCAATATATTCCTATTGCATAATCATTTGCCTTCCCTATTCCCACAACCTTTCATGTTAACCTGTAGGTGAAATTGACTTTTTATTAATAAGGATTTGGACCAATAGATTTCTAAGGCCCCTTTCCTTCTCTGTGATCTACATTATTTTAAAGAATATTGCAAGTCATCATGAGAATAGCAAAATAATAATTTTTTTTGGTTTATAAAAATTGAGGTGCATTGGATTTGCAGAAGAGTATTTAATATAAGCAATTAAACCAAATGTACTGGGTTTTGTCTATTATCCAGGAAACAATACATTCGATAAACTTGGACTTTGCCTTGTGCCTTCTGAATGATGACAATGGTTAAAGAATGCTCCTCACTCATGTAGAATTATAGCCCAATTTCCTGAAAATTTGTAATTTACTGTGATAACTTCTGGCTAGCAAGGGTCCTGTATTCAGTTAACCAAAACCTCTCATCTGTAGATATTTGAAAATATAGTTCCTATAGTGCTCAAATCAGTTCAGTCCTGTATTTCCTCATAGATAAATTTAAGCTGGGCACAGTGGCTCATGCCTATAATCCCGGTGACTTGGGAGGCTGAAACAGGAGGATTGCTTGTGCCCAGGAGTTCAAAACCAGCCTAGGCAACATAGTGGGATTCCCATCTGAAAAAAAAAAAAAATAGTTGGTCATGATGGCTCACACCTGTAAACCCAACACTTCTGGAGGCTGAGGTGAAAGGATGGCTTGAGTCCAAGAGTTCAAGACCAGCCTGGGCAGCATAGCGAGACCTCCTCTTTATAAAAAAATAAAAAAAATTAGCCAGGCGTGGTGGCATGTGCCTGTAGTCTTAGCTACTTGAGAGGCCAAAGCGGAAGGGTTGCCTGAGCCTAGGAGGTTGAGGCTGCAGTGAACTGTGATTGTGCCACTGTACTCCAGTATGGACAACAGAGTGAGATTCCACCTCAAATATTAATAGATAGATTAATAAATGGGTAGATAATCTGTATAGTTCCTTTAACCATTTCACGTAAAAAAATGGTTAAATATCTGGGTATTCTGGGAACATGTCTAGGTTTGTCTTTTCAGCCTAAAATAATCAAAAGGCTCAGGATCCAGTTAAAAGAGTGTATTCAAGCACAAACTGTAAGGGCAGCCATACAGAGATACACTGACAGCCATATGGAGATACACTGAATGGTGATCAGTGCTCCTTGTGTGGAGAAAAATGGAGATCATTTATTTATAATAGACGAAAATGAAGATGCTGAACAGAATTATAACATTTTCCATATAAGATACAGATAATGTACAGATATAAGATTTGATTGGTAACTATTGATTACACTCTAAGGGTTTGCATAACATTCTGTTATAAAAAGGTAACAATCACAAAGGTCTCTATCTCCAACATCATTTACCCTAGGTTCGAAAAAGAATAGAGTATATGGTTAATGTATAACATCTCAACACAGGCTGGGTGTGGTGGCTCATGCCTGTAATCCTAGTACTTTAGGAGGCCAGGGTGGGAGGGTCGCTTGAAACCAAGAGTTCAAGACTAGCGTGGGCAACAAAGTTTACCTCGTCTTCAATTTAAAAAATTCTTCTAAAAAACCACATCTCAATACAAAAGTCAAAAAGTAACAGTAATGCACCAGAGAAGAAAAACAGCCATATTTCAAGACTCAGTTTTCAGGGCTTAATTTTTCCCCTTGACATAATATATTTTGGAAAGTCCTGAAATTTTGTTAGCTTTACAGTGTATGTCTCAAAGTGTAAGTTCCAGAACTGAACAAGAAATTCCAACATATTCATTATGTAAGCTCAGGGAGTTATGTAATAGGCTGAATAATGGCCTTCAAAAGATGACACTATTTAGATCCTAGGAACCTCTGATTATAGTACCTCATATGACAAAAGGGACTTTGCGGATGTGATTAAAGATTCTGAGATTGGAAGATTATCCTGGATTGTCTTGTGGGCCCAATGTAAACACAAGTATACTTATAACTGGAAGAAGAAAGTAGTGTCAGGGAGAAGCCTGAAGATGTTCTACTGCTGAACTTGAAGATGGAGGAAGAGGTCACAAACCAAGGAAAGCAGGCTACCTCCAGAAACTGGAAAACGTAAAGTTCTTCCCTAGAACCTCCAGAAGGAATGCAGCCTTGCTGACATCTTGATTTTACTTCAGTGAAACCCAATTTGGATTTTGACTTTCAAAATGCCACCTGTTTATGACTGCTTCTGTTTTCAAGGCCAATAATGAAGCATCTTCACATCTCTGACTCTTAAACGTGCTTCCATTGTCACATCTCCTCTCACTCTGCCGGGTCTTTCTGTTACTTAGCAGGGCCCCTGTGATTACATTGGGCCCATCCAGAAATCTCCCGATCCCTAGATACTTAACTTAAACACATCTGCAAAATTTCATTTATAATTTAAGATAACATATTTACAGGCTCCAGGAACTAGGACATGGGAATCTTCTGCCTACCACACCTAGTTGGGTGAAGCTAGACAAAAAGGTTGAAATGGCAGGAAATGAGGTAGAAGTCGCAGTCATAGGGCCTGACTACATAGGGCCCTATAAACCAAGATGAGGATTTGGGATTTTATCCTGTGATGGAATGCATTAGAATATTAGCAGCAGAAAAGTGACATCATGATTTATATCTTATAAAGGTAATTTTAGGTGCTGTGTGGGAAACTGACTATAGTAGAAGCAGAGAGGATCTTCAACTAGGAGACTTTCAAAGTACTCCAGGCAAGAGACAATAGTAGTTTGGATTAGGGTAGTGGAGGTAATGAAAGTAACATGGGATTAGATTCATGATATGTGTTGAAAGTATGGAGAGATTTAAGGATGATTTCAAGGCTTTTGGATTGAGTAATTGGGTGATTGGTGGTATAGATAGTAGATATAGAATACTGTAGGAGGTTTTGTGTTGTGGAGGGAGTAAAAATAAATTTGTAGTGCCTGTTAGCCATCTACATGGAGGTAGTAAAGAGGCAGTAATGTATATTATAGACCAGTCTGGAATTAAGAGGAGAGGTAGGTCAAGAGATAAATATGCGATTGTCACTACTCTATAGATGATGAAACCTCCAGAATGAGTGAAAGTTGACCATATTATTTATTATTCAAACCATCATACATTTTGTCTTAATCTTTTAATTTGACAATTTCACACTTACAAAAAAGTTGCAAGGATAATACATAGAATTTTCATATACCTTTCACTCAGATTTCCCAAATGTTAACATTTTACTATAATTACTTTATCTTTTTTATCTCTCTACTTACCTATAGATGAACCTCTTCCCCCTCCTCTGAACTGTTTTTATGTGTTGCAGGCATGATGCCC
Organism: Tarsius wallacei; assembly: GCA_963574415.1. Lineage (NCBI taxonomy): Eukaryota > Metazoa > Chordata > Mammalia > Primates > Tarsiidae > Tarsius > Tarsius wallacei. The sequence goes on along the minus strand of CAUYQG010157080.1, from coordinate 30,455 downwards.
TATACCCCTGAATAGTGGGTTTTTTCCTACAAAGACATTCCCATACATCAGTGGTTGTCAAGGGGCCAGCAACAACTATATCACCTGGAAAGTTAGACACCTAATTTAGAGGGCCTCACCCCAGACCAACTGATTTTGATAATTTTGTTGTGGTTATGAAAGGAAATTAACATGGGACTTCAAAACTATCATCTAAGTTTAGGTATTATTTAGATTTCACCAATTGTCCCAGTAATGTCTTTGATAGCAAAAGTATCAAATGGGACACTTTTGAGATGAAAGAGAACCACCACCAATAATTTTGCCAAAACAAAGTGGTAAAGTGTAATCATGTAAGGCAGTTGAGGAGGCATAATTTTTCTTAATAAGGACACTTGGGGATTAAACGTTGGCTAGAGAAGTCCAAGAATGGAACCTATTGAGAAATCTGGAACTGCAAGCTCCCTGTCAGAGAAATAGTATCTAGAGAGGTAGAAGAGCGGACTATTGCTGAAAGGAGGGAATGGTCAACAGTGGCAAATGATGAGAACTGGAGCTGCCTACAGGATTTTATAAGTAGGGGTCCTTAGTGACCTTGACAAGAGGGAAATGGGCTCAAAAATGAAAGAGGAGAAAGTGGACACAATATGTAGAAAACTGTTTTGAAAAGAAGCAAAGATGTGAAGGGAATGTATGTGGGATTTAAGGAAGGGTTTGTTCCTTTAAAGTGGGTTATTTTACATTATGTTGGTTGCTGCTGTAAAGAATTCTTTGTGAAACAGTCTAGAAAGGTTTACAAACTACTGGTGCCTGGCTCTTATCTCCAGAGGTTCTGATTTAGTTGATCTGGGGTGCAGCCGAGTTCACGGGGATTTTTAAAAGCTCCCCAAGTGATTAAATGTGTGGTCAGAGTAGAGTGTCACTGGCAGAGAAAAAAATCGGATGCAGGGAGGGCTTAATGGCTGAAGCCAAGACCTTAAGAATAGCCGTTAAGGGACGTGCTACAGTGTCTCAGCCAGCAAACGTGGCTAGCACCACTTCAGTGATCCAATCTTTTCAGTTGCGGTGTCCAGTGTTTCCTACTAGCGTCCATAGGCAAATTAAGGACTTATACCAATAACGCCACTTCCCGGGGAACAAGAAAGGAAGAAAGAAAAACGACCTCGGAGCACCTCCCTGTAAGGAAGCCGGTCCCAGCCAGTCCCCGCGGAGACTCTGCTCCAGCTCCGGCGCCCGCCTCAGTCGCAGCGCAGGGCGCCAGTGCGCACGCGCAGAACCAGCCGGGACGCGCGGGCAACGGTCCCTGCGCGGGCTTGGCCGCGCGCTCCCGCGCTGCGCGCTCCCGGGGTTCCTCCCTCCTCCCGAGCCTGTCCCCTGGCCGCCGCGCGGGAGGGAGGCGGAGATGGCAGATGAGATCGCCAAGGCTCAGGTCGCCCGGCCTGGTGGCGACACGATCTTCGGGAAGATCATCCGCAAGGAAATCCCAGCCAAAATCATTTTTGAGGATGATCGGGTAGGGCACCGGGCGCCTCCTCGCTCGTGGGCTGAGGCGGGAGTAGCCGCCGGTGGACACGCCAGTTTCCCGCGGAGGGACGGAAGGGAAGGGCCAGGAGTGCGGCGCGGGAGGAAAGGGACCCGGCCGTCCTGGCCCAGCGGGCCCCCAGCCAGCGGGCAGGGCCGCGGGCACCCCGAGAGGCCTGCCGGCGCGTGCCGGCGCTCCGGTTACGCGTTATCAGCCCCGGGCGCGGGCCAGGCCGCCGGGCGCCCTCGGGGCCGCACCGCGGGGCTGGCGCATGTGGGGGCTCGCTGGGGCCCCCGCGTGGAAGCCTGCCGGCTCCCCGGCCGCCTCGGACCTCGCCTGTGTCAGGAATCTCGAAATCTCGCCAGCGCTCTGCCTGACAGGGAGAAACCCGATCGCGCCCTGACTGGGGCCCAATCTCCGCGATCTCCCGCGCGCAGCCTGCCTGCCAGGGCCTGGCGTGGCTGGGCGCTGCCGGGGGCGGCGAGGTCCGGCTCGCCACCCGCCCCCCCCCGTCATCCCACCCCCCGGCCGGGGCTGCAGACTCCTGAAATGAGTGGGCCTGCGACTGGGATTTGCTTTCTTCGGACCCCTCCGGCGGAAGATTTGGGGCCTAAGACTGGTTGAATAATTCCTTTTATGTTCGGCAGGAAGTAACTTTATGCCAAGTGACTAAGAATGTAGTTTTTGCTGACTTCATTATAGGTGAAATCCCAGTTGATGTGACTTTGAAACTTCTTGTATACCTCATTTAGACAGTTGCAGTTTGGGGTTTGGATCTCAGATAAAGCTGGGCAGGCGGTTGGTTGGTTTAGATAGAACAGGTTTTGTTAACATTTTTTGTTAAATTAATCGAAGACCTTCGGAATATGAGACAAACGTTTATTTTATGCTACTCGTGTCCTTTAGTAAGGTTCAGAATGTTCTCTTAAGATTTAATTAGGTCCTTCCAGGTGAATTTCATTTAAGTACCTTTGTCTTTAGTTAAGTGGAAGTTCTTTTGTTTTAGAAAAAGCGTATTTGTATTTAAAAGTTTGCCGTTGCCTTTTAGAAATGATCGTTGATAATGACTTTTGAACTACCTAAGTCCAACAGTATAATAGCATGAAGTGTTCTAAATGATACAGCATTTTGTAGGGAGTACCAAATACAATCGCTTCTTAGACAAATAAGCATGGATGGGTTGTTTTTTTTTTTAAGCAGCTGTCTGCCACCTTTAGTAGTGAGCAAGAGATATAAAAAAAATCGTGTAGTATGTATGTTTACAGACACTTCTGGCGTGGTAAATAATTTGTATAAATGCTACTTAAACTCTGAATTTTATGCAAAAGAATAGGTATATTTCTTAAATAGTTGAGTAAAGTGGGAAGAATAGGTATTAGTAAGATATTAGACAAATATATAATTACATTTTTCCTACCACGAAGGAAAAAACCAGGAAATTGCACAACCAGGACTCTGACCTGGGGAGGGTGGGGGTGGGAGTTGGGGTTGGGGAATCAGAGAAGGTTTTTGAATCAGAGAAGGTTTTCTTCAGAAATCATATATACTGGGAATGAAATGGAGGCATGATTAACAGTTAGACAGTAGTTGGAGTTGTGGGAGAGAGGATCATGGCAGTAGAGGGAATAGCCCTTGAAAAAGCTCGAGGGTGGAGAGCTCTGAAGGACAGTGTATTGGGAAAAGTTGCCTGAGAGTCTAGAGAGAGGGACTAGGATTAGCATAGCTAATTTCTACTCATCCATTGGATTTCATTTTAAGTGTCGCTGGCTCAGTAGTTGTCCCTGACCATTCAATGTAAATCTGGTTTTTCTGTAGTAATCATTCATTTCACCCTTTATATTCCCTTTGTAACTTGTATGACCTTTGGTGATTATAACTCTATTTAAATCAGTCTTCCCATAAAACTTCCATGAAAAGGACCATAAAATCAGGTGTAGGTATATGTACACTTCTGTTTTCTTAGTGTCTACTACAATGCTTCCCATGTGGCACAAAATCAAAAGCAAACTTGATATTTTTTTTCTTTTTCCTAGTGTCTTGCTTTCCATGACATTTCCCCTCAAGCGCCAACACATTTTCTGGTGATACCCAAGAAACACATATCCCAGATTTCTGCAGCAGAAGATGATGATGAAAGTGTAAGTAAATTTCTAACAGTTTATTTTCTTGCTTTTAAAATTGGGAGATTAAGTTTTGTCCTTAAAGTGATGACACATTTTCTTCTTCCTAAGGTCATTGCTAAGGAAAAACAGGAAAGCCATTAATTAAATGCAATGTGCAAATAGTTTGATTTTAATAAAATATATCCAGAAACAAGATATATTAAAAAACATCTTTGTGAAATGCTTCATGAATTTTCATGTCATCCTTAAGCAGGGGCTATGTTAATTTTCTCTGTATTTTTTCAATAGAATTATGGTGCATTTTATTGCATATCGTAGGACCAAGAGTTGGTGTGCTATGTGATCAAATCAGAGTGAAAAACATAAATAGGATATATTGAAATTATGGCTGAAGTTCTAGTAATGAGAATTCTGTCAAAGGATGATTTTTGCAAATACATTGGAGGCATATACTGAATGGAAAGTCACTAACATATCAAACTCCAAATCAAATGAATCTTGTCTACCCAAAATAGATATCAAAAAGCCCATGGATATAATTCACAGAGAACCTCTCCAATTTTCAGTTACAAACACACATGTCTAGTATGTCTAAAAGTTTGGTTGCTAAATCCACAAATTAGAGCAGGGGCAGTCTGTGAACTGTGGACCAAATCAGGCCTCCTGCCTGTTTTTGTAAATAAAGTTTTATTGGATCACGGCTTCTCTTGTTTGCTTGATTATTGTCCATAGCTATAGGACTACAAAGGCAGAGTTAAGTTGTTTTGATAGAGGCTACATGGTCTATAAGCCTACAATATTTACTATCTGGCCCTTTGCGGAGAAAGTTTGCTGACTTTTGGATTAGAAGCAGCAGCTCAGAAACAGCAAGAGGGACTATTGGAGTAGTCACAATAGATCTAGCTTTTCACTTAGCTTTGTAGAAGAAATTGGGAAACTGTGAAATAAAAATACAATTTGAAAAACGAAACAATCCTGGAACTACATTATAGACATGGTCATATAAGCCTTAATATGTCAGATCCTATTGGATAGGATTGTGTACCTTTGTCATTAATCTTTATAGTTAGAACTCCGGGTTGTCAAGAAAAGGTAAATTATTTTGAGTTTCTTTGAAGACAGATATATCACACTGAAAGATTTTTATCCAAAGATATATATAAATGTCCACTATCTTATCTCTGTAGGTAAATTGGCCTTTCCATGAGGATTAATGGTATTTGTTTACCTAGATCAGGTTTTTTCAAACTTTCTGTAGAGGAACTATTTTTTCCAAAAGAAAACTTACTAAGAGCCTGAGTTTCTCAGGCTATTTTAATCTTCATTATTTAGTGGGCATTATTTTTTTTTATTTATAGAACTTTATGGGAACATCTTTTCTGGAATGCAGTTGCAGATTGCTGACTTATGCATAAATAAGAGGAATTTTGGTGTAACTATTTTTGTCATCGTCTATGCCAGAAGACAACATTTTAAAGCTGAAAGGGGCCCCAGACCTTATTTATAAGCAAGTAATCTCATAGTTTTAAAAAACAAGTATTTGGAAGGTAGATGAATGTTCTAAACATTTGCTTCTTTAACCTGGTTTGTGGTAAATTTTTTTTTTTTTTTTTTTGAGTCAAGATATCACTCTGCTGCCCAGGCTGGAGTACAGTAGCACAATCATGGCTCACCACAGCCTTGACCTCTTAGGCTCTGGTGATCCCCCCACCTCAGCCTCCTAGTAGCTAGGACTACAGGCTTGTGCCACTATGCTGGCAATTTTTTTTTTTTTTTTGTAGAGATGAGGTCTCATGATGTTGCCTAGGCTGATCTCGAACTCTTGTGTTCAAGTGATCCTACTGCCTTAGGCTCCCAAAGTGCTGTCAATACAGGCATGAGCTGGCCTGTTTTGTGGTACTTAATTTTTATTATAAATTAATTTTAATCCTAAAGTCTGTATGTTTTATTAAAATACCAATATCCCAGAACATTTTCTGATACTCTGCTAATAAAAACTGAATATGCTCCCATAGTCCGGAGTGATGGTATTACTGGAATAATATATTTTACCAAAACTTTAATGAAATTGTTAATTTAAGTAGCATAAAGCTGTATATTTAAGATAGTACTTTGAATGCCAAAGAGAAGTTCAGGGGGCTTTTTTTAGTGTTAATGTCTGTTCATTTTCCTTTGTCTTGGAAGACCCTATGAGACTGGTTTGCCAAGTATAAGGTGTTTTTGAGTCTGCAAAAGATAGGAATGATTTCTCATGAGGACTAAATTGCATTTTGATTCTCTAAAAGCAGGGAGTTGGTGGGGCACAGTGGCTTATGCCTGTACTCCCAGCACTTTGGGAGGCTGCATGAGAGAATTTTTTGAACCTAGGAGTTTGAGTGCAGCCTGGGAAACATAGTGAGAGCCCGTCTCTACCAAAAAATAGGTGTAGTGGTGAGCACCCGTATTTAAGACAGATGGGCTGAAGAATTCTACTTATCCTTTATTCTCTTAACAAAAGCACTGACCAAACATTTAGCTATTACCTTGCTTTTAACCCTTTTTCTGAAGGGTACATCTTCATTATTTTGAATACTCTTATACTCCAGAGATGGCATTACTCCTTTGGAGATTGTGGTGGATAGAGAAAGAGGGATTGCCTTAAACCTTTGCTGGCTCTACCGAACTGCTGTTCCAATTAAAGGAAATAATATTGTGATCCTTTTTATTTCTCTTGACAAGACAGAAATTGGGAGTCTGTGATGAAATCTGTTCCAACTTCTTTTATTTTTAGCATGAAAAGTAAGTTTCTCCCTCAGTTGTTTATAGGAGACTTAAATATCAAAAGAGTAAAATATAGGACTACTAAACAAAAAGGTTCTGATCAAGGATTAGTAGATGATACTTATTTTTTCTCAGTGTAGAAATGCAGGCTGTCTTTCAGGAAAGGTTTGTGTTATTTAAACACAAAGGCACTATCTTTTCACTTATTTCCATAAAGAAAAAGTGGTATTATAGGCTTCTTAAGGGATATAAGTGCTTTCTCCAAGGATCCTTCCCATTTACTACTTGAGTTGATTAGCGTAATTAAGGTTGGTAGACTTTCTTAAAAATAACAACAAAAAAACCCAACAAAATAGCTTTATTGAGATGTTCGCATACCATGCAATCCACCTAATTAGTATACAAGTCACTTGTTTTTAGTATGTTCACAGAATTATGCGACCATCACCATAGTTTCAGAACACTTTTATCATCCCCAAAAACAGTCACTCTCCATACTGCCCACCTCATCAAGTCCCTTCCCCAAGCCCAAGGCTTAACATTCCGCTACCTTCTGTCTCTATATTTGCCTATTCTGAACAGTTTATATAAATGAAATCATACAATATATGGTCTTCTGTGACTATTTCTTTTACTTATTGTAGTATTTTCATGGCTCCTGTTGTAGCATGTTTCAGCACTTTTTCTTTTTTTTTTTTTTTGAGTTGGGGGTCTCGCTCTGTCCCCCAGGCTGGAGTGCAGTAACACAATCACAGCTTAATGCAGACTGGACCTCCTGGGCTCAGGTGATCCTTATACCTGCCTCAAAAGTAGCTGGGACTACAGGCATGTGCTATGATAACCGGGCTAAGTTTTTTACTTTTTTTAATAGAGACACAGTCTCACTACATTGCCCAAGCTGGTCTTGAACTCCTGGACTCAAGCAGTGCTCTCACCTCAGCCTCCCAAAGTGTTGGGATTACAGACATGAACCACCATGCCTGGCCTCTTTTATATCTAAATATTCCATTGTAGGGATAGACTACATTTTAGTTATTTATTCATCATTTGGTGGGTATTTGGATTCTTTCCACTTTTTGGCTGTTATAAATAATGCTGCTATGAAAATTTGTAACACATATATTTTCATTTTTTGGGGTAGTCCTAGGACTGGAATTGCTGGGTCATATGGTAACTATGTTTATCCTTTGGAGGAGCTGCCTATTTTCCAAAGCTTTAGTTTAATCCAGGCTAATATAATCTGTGAGATTAGGAGTGTCCCAGTTTAATTCACTTTGGCCAAGGATACTGTTCTTCCTTCTTTCTTAATTTTAAGAAAGTGTAAACTTAACTGGGTCTCTATCTCGTTAAAAGTCATGGCCCACCTGCATTGACAGGAACCTTGACACAGTTTTTTTCTACCATAACCTCTAGGTAAATGTAGGGAGTGCTGAAATTCCAGTTTGTCTTGGGAAAGCCAGTACATGTTCAATTTATCCTAGTTGAAGTTAAGACATATTGTAAATTGTATTCTTCCTTGTAGGTCAGTCTGCATTTCAGTCAGGCCCTGGCACACCAGCGATAGGGGGTGAGACTAATGCAAGGATCATGATTCTAGCCTCAAAAGTTAGGGGAACTATATTGTCAAAGGAGTCAGTTGGAGACATTATAATATTAAGTTACTTTGACATATTTTTGATGTCTCGATTCAGCTATATAGTGTTTATCATATACTCTTATCCCAGGCCAGTACATAAGGCACTCTGTTTTTGCTTCTCCTTATAATTTGTTAAAGAGTAATTTAGTGTTCCTAGTAGCATTTTATCTGGCATCCTACTTGTTGGATATGACTTTTATCTCTGGTGGTCTGTATTTGATTTAATCATGTATACTTCTTTCTTTTCTTTTTTTTTTGAGTTGGAGTCACACTCTGTCGCCCAGTCTGGAGTGCAGTGGCACACTCATGGCCACACCAGTGTCGACCTGCTGAGCTCCGGCGATCCTTCTGCCTCAGCCTTCCAAGTAGCCGGAACTATAGGCGTGCACTACCATGCCCACTAATTTTTTATTTATTGTAGAGATGAGGTCTCATCAAATTGCCTGGGCTGGTCTCGAACCTGTGGGCTCAGACAATCCTCTGCCTTGGCCTCCCAAAGTGCTGGGATTACAGGCTGAGCCACTGAGCCCAGCCTCTACTTATTTCTTAGTGTGGATTCAATCTTCTATAGGTAATATAGCTCCACTATGACACTGACTCTCAAGAAAGTTATGTGGCCTAAGTAGGAATAAAGGCATCTTGTTAGTGAGGTCTAGTCAGTCCCCTGACCTGGGACTTAAGGAGTTCATTCCATTATAACTGGCATGTAGGAGTGGTGGGTAAGATGGAAAGTCCATTTTATATAAAAGTTTCACTTATTGCTAATTTTTATTAGGAATATTGAAATCTAAGTAAATAAAAGATATATTATGTTCATGGGTTAGAAGACTTAATATGAGGATGTCATTTCCCTCAGTTTAAACTAAATTCAATTAAAAAGAAAGTTTCAAATCTTGACAAGTTGATTCCAGAATATTTTTGGAAAATGCAAGGATTCAACAATAGTAAAACTCTAAAATAAGATGTGGGACTTACCCTAGAAGTCTCATTTTATAGTTGCAGTAATTAAAGCAAAGTGGTAAACTCAACGATAATGAAACTTTAAAATGAAATAGAGTTCAGAAACAGTCCCTCATATATGTGTACTTTCAATATGACAGTTCTATTTCAGATCAGGAATGAGTAATTGAAGAGTTTTGTTTTTCGGTGACTTTTTATTATGGAAAATTTCAAGCATTCAGAGAAGAAGGGAGAATGCTAAGTATAATGAATCCTAAGATTCCTATCATCCAACTTCAACATTTATCTGTATAAACATCCTGATTAAACTGTACTTAACCAACACTCTTAGATTTTTTTTTCCTTAAGCAAATCATGGACATATTATTTCAGGATAGACTTTTTAATAGTGATGCTAGATTTATTTATTTATTTATATAATCTTATTTGTATCACAAGGGACCATAATCTCATACTTTCTATAAAAATCAACTCAGTTGTATTAAAGACAGATTAGAAATGATTTTTATTTTTTTATTTTTTTGAGTTGAGGTCTCACCTTGTCTCCCAGACTAGAGTGCAGTGCACAATCATGGCTCACCTCAGGGAACCTCCTGGACTCAGGGATCCTCCTACCTCAGCCTCCCAAGTAGCTGAGCCTATAGGTGTGTGCCACCATGCCCTGCTAATTTTTTGATTTTTTCATAGAGACAAGGTCTTGCTATGTTGCCTAGGCAGTCTTCAACTCCTGGGCTCATGCAAGGAAGGATTTTTTTTAGAAATCAAAATTAGAGATTATCTTTATGACTTTGGGACTGGGAATGATTCCTTAAACAAAAAGGACAATTCATAAAAGAAAAAGTTGATTAAATTCAGCACATTAAAATTAAGAACTTTTGTTTATCAAAAGACTTTGTAAAGGGAGTGAAAAGGCAAACCACAAACTGAGAAAAAAATCTGTAAACTTTGAAGTAGGGGTGGAAGATGGAGAAAGTAATGGAATAGGGTCGCTTGGAAGCCTCTAGGGTATAATAATGTTCTAGTCTTTGATCTGGTAGGTATGTACATATTTGTTTTATTCTTCTTTAAGCTGTTCATATGTTTTCATACATTTTAATCTATATGTAGTGTTTTACATGAAAATTTTAAAAAGTGTTGAAATTAAGAAATGGGCATTTTGTGTTTTAATATTTTAATTATATTTGATTTTTGAACAATGGGTGGGTCAGGGGTGCCAACCCCTGTGCAATCAAAAATCCATGTATAACTTTTGACTCCCCAAAACTTTGCTAATATCCTGCAGTTGACTGGAAGCCTTCTGATAACATAAACAGTTAATTAACAGATATTTTGTATGTTATATATATGTAAATTATATGTTATATTCTTACAACAAAGTAAGCTAGAGAAAATGAAGTACTAAGAAAATCATAAGGAAGAGAAAATATAATTACTATCATTAAGTGGAAGTGAAGCATCATAAAGGTCTTCACATTGACTAGGGTGAGGAAGGGAAGGAAGAGGAGGACGTAGTGTAGCTGTCTCAGGGATGGCAGAGGCAGAAGAAAAATTTGCATCTAAGTTCAAACCCATATTGTGAAAGGGTCAACTGTTTACTTGGATCCCCTTTTAAAAGCAAGACATTATTTCTGAAACTTAGAAACTTCAGGACATTATTTTTAATTCAGTACATTTGTACAAATCATATAGTTGAAAGGTTAGAGTGAGTGCTTAATGGTAAAATGCCATTAATATTATTATGCAATAATAGATTAAAACTTCAGAGTACTGTTTTTTAACATTCAGTATGCTAGCACAGTCATGGCATTTTAAGGTCAGAGCTTCTTACTCCAAATGCAGCTCTTGCATGTAAGGATAGTTAGAATGTTAATTTTCACTCAGCTAACTTTCTAAATTAGAGCTTTAAGGGCAGCTTTTTTACATAGGAGACACAGTTTTTTGCCAGGAAACATTTGCTGAACCAGCTTTAAAAATACTAACTCATAATTAAATTTGGTATCTGCCATATAAAATTTTATACCTATGCTCCTAGACTTATGTTGGGGCTGCATCCTGATAAGCCTTTTGTAAGTGAAAGGATTGTATGTCAGAAATGAATGTAATAGGCTGGGCATGGTGGCTCATGCCTGTAATCCCAGCATTTTGGGAGGCCAAGGTGGGAGGATCGCCTGAGGCCAGGAGTTTGAGACCAGCAACATAGAGAGACCCCATCTCTACAAAAATAAAAAATAAAAAATAGTGCATTTAAAACACCTAACCTACTGAACATCATAGCTTAGCCTAGCCTGATTTAAACTAACCCAGAACAGTTGGGCAAAATCATTTAACAGAGAGCCTATTTTATAATAGATTGTTAAATATCTCATATTAAGAGTACTGTACCATATGTCTAGCCTGCAAAAAGATCAAAATCAAGTATAGTTTCTATTGAATGTGTATTGCTTTCATACCACTGTAAAGTTGAAAATCATAAGGGGCCATCTGTACAATGGCTTTTATTGCATAACCTGCAGAGTCCACTATTTTGGGGCTTACTAAGGTAATGGGAATAGAAACTTAAGACTCTCTTTCCCTCCCTTCTTTTCTTGCCATAGGAATTAGAGTCACCTTTTCTGAGAGTTTGTTAGAATGTTGGAAAGGGGTTAATCCCCCAACTTTGTTCTCTTACCATGGGAAGGCATAAGCAGTGAGATGGTAGTTAAAGCTTCCTTCTCTTGCCAACCCTTCCCCTTTAACATTTATTAAGGAGGAAATCTGCTAACACACAAGCTAACTTCATGTTCCAATAGAGACAAACTGCCTATAGATTGAACCAAAAAACAAATAGGATGACCCAGAGTGGGGCCAGGTATTTGCCACAGGATCCTACACGTTGCCAGACAATATAGCACATCTTGCATATCCACAGGAAACATACAACAGTGACAAGGAAGTTATAAAGCAAAATGTCTTACTTTATTTAAAGAAAACATAGATACTCCTTAGAATATAATTTAAAAATTTTTACATTGAGTAGTAGATTTTAAACCTAATTTGATTATTGAAGTCAGTAATGAATAAATACTTAATGGGTTTCCAATTGTAAATTATGTTTTATTGGGATTAAGAGTTTCTAAATACTTTACTAAAGGGTGTGTTTTAATTTTATAGTTTTAAAATTTGATATTTCAACTTGATAGTTTGTTATTTAATGGCAAAAAGTTGTAAATTACCTGTGCTTAAGAAACTTTTTTTTTTTCCTTTTCCAGCTTCTTGGACATTTAATGATTGTTGGCAAGAAATGTGCTGCTGATCTGGGCCTGAATAAGGGTTATCGAATGGTGGTGAATGAAGGTTCTGATGGGGGACAGTCTGTCTATCATGTTCATCTGCATGTTCTTGGAGGTCGTCAGATGCATTGGCCTCCTGGTTAAACCTGTTTTGGGGATAATTTTCCCTTTTCTAGGCAATTATCAAGTTTGCAAGTTCCAATATGTTAAGTGGCACACTTATTTTTGCCTGTGTATGGAGAGATTCAGGAAACAATTTTAAAAACCCATACATAATAATAAAAGATATTGTTGCATGTTAACAGTCTCTGAATTCTGCATTTGATTTATTTTAAAAAATGTATTTGTTGGGGGGCAACAGAGTGAGACCCTGACTGAAAAGTGTATATATATTTGTTGAAATGTTTGAAGGTAGGTTCATAATTCTGGAGGTTTCTTGTGTTTTCGTCCCATGGAGTTCCTAACATGTGAGCATTGCATTGTTACAATGATGTGACTAGTCTTTGAAGACAAATTATGAGAGTTCATAAATTTAGCTTTAAATTTGAACTCTTCTTTAAGACTAAAATGGACACAAATTATGATTTTTAAACATCTAATTCTCTCATTTTCTAAGAACATAGAAGTATTGATGTGATTGATTCAGAAAGTGACCGTTTTGGATTTAGAAACATTGTTTCTAAACGCGTGTGTTTCCCCTAGATTCTGGGGGTAATTTGGGAAGAATGAAAGGTTTGTCATAGTCTTTGATGACCATGTAAAGATATATATTGATATTTCCTTGCTATCTAAACTCTATCTGAATATTTTAAGGACTGAAAACATTAATTTTGCTGTTTGAAAACCCGCTCTTTAAATGTGTATGTGCGCACACATTAGCAAAAATATTGAAGTTGTGCATGAATGTAGCTATGTGGTGTTGGGGAGAGAACTCAGGGTCTGAGTTCTTAGGTAGACTGACAACCAAACATGTTTTTAGCCTCATCATGTACCCTGCCTAACCTTTCTAAGTTTCTACAAGGCAAATAACTCTGCTTAGTGGCTTTCCTTTATGTAGGTACTTTTCAGCTTCCAAAATTTGATGCTTCTTGTCTGTTTTTGTCTCTTCTCCTATTCTCTTTGTGCTTACGGGTTTCTTTCATTTTTAATCTCTAAAAAGAATGTTGTAGTAGGGTTTGATATATTTAATTGAAAATTGCATTTTCTTTAAAAGTTTTTTCTTGTTAGTAAATAGTTTCTTAAGGCTTGGTGCAATGGTTCATGCCTGTAATCCCAGTAGTTTGGGAGGCTGAGGTGAGAGGATTGCTTGGGCCCAGGAGTTTGAGACTAGCCTAGGCAATGGAATGAGACCTGTCTCTAAAAAAAAAAAAACAAAAAACAAGCTGGATGTGGTGGTGTGTGCCTGTAGTCCCAGCTACCTGGGAGACTGAGGCGGATGATCGCCTGAGCCCAGGAGGTGGAGGATGTCGTGAGCCATGATTGTGCACTGAACTCCAGCCTGGGCAACAGAGTAAGACACTGAATCCAAACAAACAAACAAACAAACATTAAAAAAAAAAAACAAAAACCCACCAGTTTATTAAGGGGAGGAGGGAAATTGACTCTTTATGTGTAACACATGCTTTCTTCCTGATTTGTCATTTGCCTCCTTACTTTGTGGTATTTAAAATAGTTAACGCATCTGTTTTTTAATTTATTTTGTTAAAAAAACCTTTCCTACCCCAAGAGAATTTTTAAAAATCAGCATTTTTTTTCTAGTATTTTTATGACTATATTTTATATTGAGGGGGTGGTCTGGGGAGGAGTTTTGAGGGATTTATACCACAGTAAAGAATGAAATAATAAGCATTTGTATCATGTGTAAGGGTTGGTGCTTTCTTTAGGGATATTTTCTTTCCCACTGATTTAGTCAAGTTAGTGTTATTAATCAGGTAGATAACCACTGAATTGTCTTGCTAGTGCTGTTTGTGACCTCTCTGTTTTGTGGCATATATTCACCAAACCTCATGTGATAGGCCAGTCTCCAAGATGGAGTCTCACCTCCGGTATTCACACCTTTGTGTAGTCTCATTGAATCAGCTGGTTTGTGTGACTAGCAGTATAGCACAAGTGACAGCATGATTTCTGAGGCTGTGTCACAAAGGGAATGTGACTTACATTGTGGTCTCTTGGTTTGCTCACTGCTATACACCAACTACTCATGTTTCCCAAAATTCACATGTTGAAATTCTAACCTTTAATGTGATGGTATTAGGAGGTGGGGCCTTGGTAGGTGATTAACTGATGAGGATGGAGTCCTCATGAGTGGGATTAGTGCTCTTCTTATAAAATAGACTTTGGGCTGGGCACAATGGCTCAAGTCTGTAATCCCAGCACATAGGCAGGCCGAGGCAAGAGGATTGCCGGAACCCAGGGGTTCGAGACAAGTCTGGGCAACTTGGTGAGACCTCATCTCTACAATATATCAAAAAAATTAGCCGGGCATGGTAGCACACACCTGTAGTTCCGGCTACTTGGAAGACTGAAGCGGAAGGATCGCCTGAGCCCAACAGGTCGACACTGGGGTGGCCGTGAGCATGCCACTGCACTCCAGCCTGCGCAACAGATTGAAACTCCGACTCAAAAAAAAAAAAAAAAAAAAGACTTTGGAGAGCTCCAATAAGAAGATAGCTGTCTATCAACCAGGAAGTGGGCCCTCAACAGACACAATCTGTTGGTGCCTTGATCTTAGTCTTCCCAGCCTCCAGAACTGTAACAAGTACATTACTGATTATAAACCACCCAGTCTATGGTATTCTATCACAGCAGCCTGAATAGACACTTTAGGGAAAGCCAGCTGCTATGGCTGAAGACACTCAAGCAGTCCACTGGAAAGGTTTATATTGAGAGGAACTGAACCTGCCAACAGTCTGCAATAATATGTCAGTTAATGTGAATAACCTATCTTGTAAGCAGATACCCCATCCCAGTTGAGCCTTCAGGTGACTGCAGTCCTGGTCAATATCTGACTGCAACCTTGTGAGAGGCCCCATGAGATGGTTAGCAGAACCACCTGGCTAACTGCCCAAGTTCCTGACCCACTGAAATTGAGAGGTAGTAATAACTAGTTTAGGGGTAATTTGTTACACGGCAGTGGTGACCCAAACATTCTGCTCTCTCTAGCGTACAGCTAGATTGCATTTCCCTGCATCCCTTCAGCAGGGAAGTGTGGGACCATATGCCTGTAGTCTGGCAAATGAAATGCGGGAGGAACTGATGTATGCCATTTCCAAGCCCCTGAAAAATCTCTCCTGCTCTCCCTGATGTGTTTTCTTTTGTTGGAGAGATGTAGAAAGGATCCAACAGGAGAGATTGAACCCCTTACTGAATGGGATAGTGTTCATCACACTCATGATCCATGCTGGATTTTATTTGTCCAGCCACTGAGAGTTTAGGGTTTAGGTAATACCAGTTACGAGTATTTGCCATAATTAATTTAAGACCTATGATTTAGGAGTGGTGGAACTTACTGACCTGTAAAAGTGGCTTGGGATTTTAATAATCATAGCAGTCTACTTGTTTGTTCTTCTGCTGTTAGGATTAACTTGGAGGTTGAAACTGCCAGGGTAAGATGGGTTAGAACATAGAGATAATTGGGCTTGTAAGTAGAGTGTAAGCCAGTTTCTGTAGGGACCATGTACCACAGCTTGTCTGAACTTACCTAGAGGGACGCTAAATGGGAAATGACTCCTATCTTTAATATTAAATGTTGAATTTTAGATCTGAAGTGATGGGTTTAGGCCATTCAAGGAACTTAGTTTATCATTGAGATAATTTGCTTGAGTAAGCCACTGAGAAAATCAAGTTTGTCTTTAATCCTTATTTAAAACTGTGTGTATTTTTTAATTTGTGTAAGTTAGATTAAGCCTAAATAATACAAAAAACAGGTTTAAACAGAATAGATGCTTATTTTTCTCTCAAGTTATAGAAACCCTGAGATCGCAGTCCAGTGCTCTTTTGGCAGCTTCATGATATCAGCAAGAATGAATTCAGGCTCCTATCTTACTGTTTTGCTGTCCTTAGCACTGATTTTTGTCCTCAGGGTCACCTCATGGTACGGTTGACTGATGCAACTCCAGCTATCAGATTTTCCCCATCAAAAAGAAATGAAAGGAAAACAGCAAAGTCTGGTCAGCATTTTAAAAGGATCTTTTTTTTTTTTTTTTTGAGTTGGAGTTTCACTCAGTCGCCCAGACTGGAGTGCATGGCTGCTCCCGTTCACTGCAGCCTCGACCTGCTGGGCTCTGGCGATCCTTCTGCCTCAGCCTTCCAAGAAGCTGGAACTACATGCGCGTGCTACCACGCCCGGCTAGTTTTTTGGATTTATTGTAGAGATGAGGTCTCGCCAAGTTGCCCAGGTGGGTCTCGAACCCGCGGGCTCAGGCAATTCACTCACCTCAGCCTCCCAAAGCGCGGGATCACAGGGTGAGCCACCGAGTCCGGCCTAAAAGGATCTTTTACAGAAGTACCTCAAGACCTTCTACTTATATGTTATTGGCTGCTTCTGGGTATAAGACAGGCTGGGTACCTTGCTGCCCAGAATAAAACCAGAAATGATGAAAGGTGGAATAGATACTGAGAGACAGTCTCCGTTCCATTGCTGATAGCCAGTGTTCATGACTGTGGAAAAGCAGCCAGGTATTTATGGATTATACCCAGATGCTGAAAAGACTGCTCCAAGCAGTCACAATTTATCTGTACTCACTCTTCACCAACAGTCAAGACCAGGAGGCATTTTGTTGACCACCAACTCTTTTCTGTGAATACTAGTAGTGGGTGCAACTTTAATTCCAAGTAAAGCTTCTTCCCTGCAGCACTCATTTTTGGTGCTTTATCATGTTGATTACATTTTTTTAAGAGTCAGAGTCTCACTCTGTCCCAGGCTGGAATGCAGTGTGGCATGCTCACGGCTACCACAGCCTCAACCTGCTATGCCTAGGCAATCTTTGTACCTCAGCCTTCCAAGTAGCTGGAACTACGGGTGTGTGCCATTATGCCTGGCTGTTTTTTTTTTAAAATTTGTTGTAGAGACGAGGTCTCGCCAAGTTGCCCACACTGTTCTCAAACCCCTGGGCTCAGGCAATCTTCTTGCCTCTGCCTCCCAAAGTGCTGGAATTACAGGTGTGAGCCACCTTACCTGGCCTACATTTTTTTTTCCTATTCATATTATAACTTGCAAAATATTAAGTACTTTAAAAAAAATTTCAGTAGCTTTAGGGAGTAAAAAATAGTTTTTGGTTACATGGTTGCATGTACAGTGGTAAAGTCTGGGCTTTAAGTGTACCCATCACCCCCACCTGTGCATCCTCCACCTCTTCCATCCCTACCTTCTGGGTTTTCAATGTCCAAAAACAATAACTAAAATTTCAAAAGCCCTTTGCTTATGGCACAGGTTTTACTTAAAGAGAACTAAAGGTAGTTAAGCCTTTCTCTTTTAAATATGTACTGCAAATCTGCCAAGAGCTTCTTGAAATGTCGCCTTTCAATCTTTTTTTTTTTGAGACAGTGTCTCATTCTGTCATCCAGGCTGTAGTGTAGGGACACAATCCTGGCTCTGTAGCCTCAGCCTCCTGGACTCCAGTGATCCTCCCAGTTTAGCCTCTCCAGTAGCTGGGACTACAGGCATGTGGCACAACATCCAGCCAAATTTTTAGTCTTTTGTGGAGACAAGGTCTCACTATGTTGCCCAGGCTTATATTAGTCTTTTCATATAACTGTAAAGCAAACTCTTTGATAGCTCTGGCTGATGATAGTAGTTGCTTCTTGAATTTCTTCCTATGATATATAGGATCATTTAATAAAGAGGTTTTCTGTCTATAACAACTCATTACATTTTCTCTGAGTATGTTTATTATAATTATAGCCAATTCTGTATGTTTCTCAAGTGTGTATATATTTGCCTATTTAAAGTACATTTTGATGTTTCTATAGCTGGTTTATTCCCCTTATTCATACCAAAGGTTATTTTGCACTTGTCCTAAGAAATGAAGTTGGTTTAACACAGACTTATTGTACTTTGAAAATAACTTGAAAGCTTTGGGTGGTTTCATGTTGCTTTTTTTGAAAGTCAGGACTTTTGAGATATAATTTAAATACAATAAAACTTACTCTTTAAAAAATGTATAGCTTGATGAATTTGACCACAATCAAGATACAAAATATTTTAATCACTCCAGAAAGACTTGTTAGGAGATCATTTTATAATCTATGTAAGATATGATGGTAGCTTTGACTAGTAAGGTAGTGTTAGAGCTGATGAGAAGTGATGGATTCCACATGTACTTTGAAAATAGAGCTGGCAGGATTTGCCAGTGGTAAAATATGGGGATGAGAGAAAGAGAGGATTCAAGAATTTATTATCTCTCAAGATTCTATGAACCAATTGGGTGGTTTCTGTGCAGTTTTTGTCTGATCCTTGTCATGCTGCTGTGCTCTGTTGAAGGTTGGAAAGTTCAAATGCTCCCTCTCAGAGGTCTCATGGTTGGTACTTGTTGTCAGTGGGTTCTCTGATTCCTCTCTGTATAGCCCCTCAGTCTCCTGTAGGCCAGACCAGTTTCCTTACGCGGGAGTCACACAGTAAGAAACTCCCAAACTTAGTTTAAAACTATTATAATGTATAATTTCTCATGATTTTGTGGGTTGGTTGGGCAGTTCTACTTATCTCACCTGGGCTCACTCATGTAGCTACATCTAGGTAGGGATGGGGGAGCGGTTTGTAAGGGGATGGATCTAGCTAGGATAGTTGGGATGGTTTGATCTCTTTCATGTTGTCTTTCAGTAAGCTTCTTCACAGCTTACTGTTCTCAGGGCAGCATTCTGAGAGGGCAAGCAGATGCTGCAATGTCTAGTGAGGCCTACCTTCAGAAGTCACATAATGTCACATTCATCACATTCTGTGGGTCAAAGCAAGTTAAAAGGCTAGCCTAAATGCAAAGGTTTTGAGAAATAGACTTCATTTCTGAATGGAAGGAGAAAAGTCACACTGCAGAGGGGTATGCATATTAGGATGGGAGGAAGATATAGCCATTAAACAGTCTACCCACCACCATTAGGTTGTTGACTCAGTTACTTTCTTTCTCTCCTACCATGAAGACTAATTGTTTCTGTGTCTCTGTGTGACTTGAGTTCATATTTCCTAAGAAGGGACAGGGGCTCCTCAGTCATAAACCTGGGACCGGATCACCTCATAAGCTACAGAATAGCCTACAAATGACTGATGAGTTTTCACTACAGTGAGGCAATCAGATATAGTGGCCAGTGTATGAAGAACTCTTCAAGACTCTTTTTTTTTTTTTTTAAGTTGGAGTCTCACTCTGTTGCCCAGACTGGAGTGCAGTGGCACGCTCATGGCCACCCCAGCGTCGACCTGCTAGGCTCCAGCGGTCCTTCCGCCTCAGCCTTCCAAGTAGCCGGAACTACAGGTGTGCCCTATCATGCCCGGCTAATTTTTTGTAGTTTATTGTAGAGACAAGGTCTCACCACGTTGCCCGGGCTGGTCTTGAACCTGCGGGTGCAGGCAATCCACTCGCCTCAGCCTCCTAAAGTGCTGGGATTACAGGCTGAGCCACTGAGCCTGGCCTCTTCAAGACTCACAGAAAGAGACAGCGGGTATGGTGGGTCCTCTGGAGCTTTCCTGAAGGGGTTATTCAATAGGTACTTTGCTTGACAGTACACCTAAAAATAGGTATAGTGGGTACAAATATCAGCCTACTATTCATGTATGAAGAAATGCATATCTCTCTTTTCTTTCTTTCCTGACTTCCTTTCTTTCCTTCTTTCCTTCTTTCCTCCCTCCTCCCCTCCCTCCTCTCCCTCCCCTCCATCCCCTTCCTTCCTTCCTTTTTTCCCTTCCTTCCTTTCTTTCCTTTTTCTTTCCTTTTTCCTCCCTCCTTCCCTCCCTCCCCTCCCATCTCCTCCCCCCTCCTTCCCTCCCTCCCTTCCTTCCTTCTGTTTTGTCTTTCTTGGAGACTCTGTTGCCCAGACTGGACTGCACAGCCTCAACCTCCTGGGCTCAGGTCATCCTTCCATCTCAGCCTCCTGAGTAGCTGGGACCACAGGTGTGCACCACCATGCCCAGCTAATTCTTATATTTTTCTGTAGAGATGAGGTCTTGGTTTTGCTATGTTGCCCAGGTTGGTCTCGAACTCCTGGGCTCAAACAATCCTTCTTCCCCAGTCTCCCAAAGTACTGGGATTACAGGCGGGAGCCACTGTGCCTGGCTCTCTGTTTGTTTTCCTATAACGACTTTTCTGTTTTGAGTCTCTGATCCATCATGGTAAAAGATACTTAATTTTAGTCAATTTGGAGCTTTCTTTGCCCTGAGGTCATACCTAATTTCTGGAGGGTTTTTATAGTGTGCCATGGCATCAAGAGGGGCCATGTTGCTCTCTTTGTCATTGGTTTCTACAGTCTAATACTTTTGTTACCTCATTTAGTCTTTGTTCATTGATCCTTTTAGGTTGACATTTTGTCATAATGATGACCATTATTATGATAGTATTATGATTGTACTTATGGATGTATTATGATAGTATTAATAGCAATTTCTATTTATTTAGCATAGAGTCAGGCACTGTGCTATATGTATTACAGTATTTCTAAAAAAAAATACCTCTGTACATCTGTGACACTATTATATCCTTTGGCATTTACTCGGACCATTATATGTGTAATGGACACTTGTAATTATCGATGTCCAGCTTTTGAACCCCTTTCTTATTTGAAGGATTCCTTGCCTCACAAAAGAGAAGTTGAAATGAACAGACACCTAGTATTCTAGCTTCTCTGCCAGCTGGGATGTAGGCCTTTGACTTAGGCTCTGCCGATCAGATGCACTCAACTGGGATTTTGAATTTGAAACTAATGATACAAAGAAACAAGGACAGCGGAGATTTCTTTCTGGTGTCAGTGGCAGCAGCATCAAGTTGGCAGGCACAACAGTGTTTGTGTTGCCAACCCTTGGATCCAGTGTTGAATACCAGGGATGAACAACAGTACAAACTGCAGTTTCTGTGTTCAGTGGCAATGGTAGCAGCGTCCCAATAGACTGGCCCTTTGATTCTATTTTTGGTTGTGGTGTTATCTGCATAGCTTCTCTTTATTTCTACCTTTTCTCCCAGTTAATCTGTGAGCCATTCATTCAATAGTTTCAAGAAATTAACTGATGAAGAAATCTTAGCAGGAATGGTTGTAGGCACTGGATCCTCAGGGAAAGGTAGAACGGGATGCTGGAGAGGTGGGATTGGTTAACTGGCCTGGTTTGCAATGAGGACAAGGAGGATCCAGCTAACACCAAGGAAATGAATTTTCAAAGCCCATGGCAAATACTAGCAAAATAGCTAATTAATAATTTCTTTGATCATCTGCAGTGATGTGCCAATTGAAGAAATGTCTCTTCAGATAATTTACCCCCTTTGAAAAGAAACGTTTTTTTAGAGCTGTTTTAGGTTCACAGCAACATTGAGAGGAAGGTACAGAGCTTTCCCATGTATCTATTCCCCACACATATATATCCTCCCCCACTGCCAATATCTCTGACCACAATGGTACATTCTTATGATTGATGAATCTAAATCGACACATCATAGTTATACCAAATCCATAGTTTAGGGGCTCACTCTTGGTATTTTATCTTCTATGGGTTTGGATAAATGTATAATGATGTGTCCACCATTATAACATAC
Organism: Tarsius wallacei; assembly: GCA_963574415.1. Classification (NCBI taxonomy): domain Eukaryota; kingdom Metazoa; phylum Chordata; class Mammalia; order Primates; family Tarsiidae; genus Tarsius; species Tarsius wallacei. The sequence continues at coordinate 8,484 of CAUYQG010157080.1, read as the reverse complement.
AGAATATTTTCACTGTCCTAAAAATATTTTGTCATTTGATCATTTAAAAAATTGGGTTACTTGTCTTTTTATAATTGAGTTGTAAGAGTTATTTATATATTCTGTGTACTAGATCCTTATCAGATATATGAACTGCATACATTTTCTCTCATTCTCTGAGTTGTCTTTTTTCTTTTTTCATGTTGTCTTTTGAAGCACAAAAAATTTTAATTTTGATAATGTCCAATTTATTTTTTCCCTTGTTGCTTATGTTTCTTGGTGTCATATCTAAGAAACTATTGCTTAATCAAACTCACAAAGTTTTATACCTATGTTTTCTTCAAAAGTTTTAGGTCTTACATTTATATCTTTGATTCATTTTGAGTTGTTTTTGTATATGGTGTGATGTTCGACTTTATTGTTTTGCATGTGGCTGTCCAGTTGTTTCAATGCCCTTTGTTGAAAGGACTATTCTGTCCCCTATCCCTATTTGTCTTAGCACCCTTGTCAAAATAAATTGACCATATATATGAGGATTTATTTCTGGACTCTCAATTCTATTCCATTGATTTACATGTTTATACTTAGGTCTCTATCACACTGTCTTAACTCTTGTAGTTTTGGTTTAAGCTAATGTTCTTTTCAAGACTGCTTGACTATTCAGGGTCCCCTGCATTTCTATTAATATATAATTTTTTAAAAAATTAACTTTTTTTTTTTAAAGGACAGTTTTAGGTTCACAGCAAAATTGAGTGGAAAGTATAGACAGTTCCTATATATCTCTCCCCAACTCCATGCACAGCTTCCCCCACTATCAACATCCTGCATCAGATCAGTAATTAGTTATAATCCATGAAGCTACATCGACACATCATTATTGCCCAAAGTCCATAGTTTACATTAGGATTTACTCTTGGTGTTGTAAATTCTATGGGTTGTGACAAATGTATAATGACATGTATCCACCATTATAGTATCATATAGAATAGTTTCACTGATGTTAAAGTTCTTTGTGTTCTGCCTCTTCATTCCTCCTTCCTTACTATTCCTGGCAACCACTGATATTTTTACTGTATCCACACAGTGTCTTGCCTTTTCCGGAATGTCATGCAGTTGGAGTCATAAATTGTATAGCCTTTTCCGATTGGCTTCTTTCACTTATCAATATGCATTTAAGGTTCCTCTGTGTCTTTTTGTGGCTTACTAGCTAAATTTTTTTTAGCACTGAATAATATTCCATTTCCTGCATGTACCATCGTTTGTTTATTCATTCACCTGCTGATGAACATCTTGATTTTCTTCTAAGTTTTGGCAATTATAAATAAAGCTTCTATAAACATGTGTGAAGGTTTTTGTGGGGACACAAATTTTCAACTCACTTGGGTAAGTATCCAGGAGCATGATTGCCATACTGTATTATAAAAGTATGTTTAGTTTTGTAAGAAACTGCCAAGTTCTCCTCCAGAGCAGCTGTACGATTTTACGTCCCAGCAGTGATGAATGAGAGTTCCTGATGCTTCTCATCCTCATCAGCATCTGGTGTTGTCAGTGTTTTGAATTTTGGCCATTCTCATAAGTAGTGGTATCTCATTGTTTTAATTTGTATTTCCCTCATTAACATGGTGTTGAGCATACAGATGCTTATTGCCATCTGTATCTTTTTGGTAAAGTGTCTATTCAGGTTTTTTACCCATTTTTAATTGGGTTGTTTGATTTCTTACTGTTGAGTTTTAAGAGTTCTTTGTAGGCCAGGCGTGGTAGCTCAAGCCTGTAATCCCAGCATTTTGAGAGGCTGAGGTGAGGGGATTGCCAGAGCCTAGATTGTACATTCTATGGGTTGTGAGACCTCATCTCTACAATAAATAAAAAAATTAGCTGGGTGTGGTAGCGCGCGCCTGTAGTTCCAGCTACTTGGAAGGCTAAGGCAGCAAGTTGATGCTGGGGTGGTCGTGAGTGTGCCACTGCACTCCAGCCTGGGCAACGGAGTGATTCCAACTAAAAACAAAAAATTAAAAAAGTTCTTTGTATATTTTGGATAGCAGTTTGGAAGTATTCCCTTCTTTACTTTTTTGGGACAGTTTTAGTAGGACTGGTATTAGTTCTTTTTTAAATGTTTGGTAGAATTCAACAGCAAAGCCATTGGGTCCTGGGCTTTAATTTAATGGGAGACTTTTTTTTGTGGCTTTTTATCTCTTTACTTGTTATTGGTATATTCAGATTTTAAATTTCTTTATGGTTCAATCTTGGTAGGTTGTATATGTCCAGGAATTTAACCATTTCTTCTAAGTTTTCCAATTTATTGTCACATAAATTGCTCATAGTAGTTGCTTATAGCAGTCTCTAATGATCCTTTGGATTTTTGCTGTATCAGTTGGAATATCTCCTTTTTCATTTTGGATTTTGTTTATTTGGGTCTTCTTTCTTTTTTTCTTGGTTTGGCTAAAGATTTGTTGATTTTGTTTATCTTTTAAAAAATCAACTTTTCATTTTGTTGATCTTTTATATTTTTAAATTTTCATTTTTATTTATTTTGACTAATTTTTGTTGTTTCTTCTACTAATTTTGGGGGGTTTTTTGCTCTTGTTTTTTTAGTTCTTCAAGATGTATTGTTAGATTATTTATTTGAAGTTTTTCTGCTTTTTTAATGTAGGCACTTATTGCTATACACTTGACTCTTAGTACGTTTTTACTCTATTCCATTGGTTTTGATATGTTGTGTTTCCATTTTCATTTGTTTTGAGAAATTTTAAAATTTTCTTCTTAATTTCTTCATTGACTCACTAGTCATTCAGGAGCATATTGTTTAGTTTTCATGTGTTTGTATAGTTTCCAAAGTTCCTCTTGTTCCTCTTGTTACTGATTTCCAGTTTTATTCCATTGTGGTCAGAGAAGATATTTGATGTGATTTCTTTTTTTTTTTTTTGAAAATTTAAAAACTTGTTCAGTGTCCTAACATATGGTTTATCCTTGAGAATGATCCATGTGCTAAGGAGAAGAATGTGTATTTTGCAGCTATTGGATAAAATGATATGTAAATATCTATTAGATCCATTTGGTCTATAGTGTAGATAAGTCTGATGTATCTTTGTTGGTTTTCTAACTGGATGATCTGTTCAATACTGAAAGTGGGGTGTTGAAGTTTCCAGCTATTATTATATTGGGGGCTTATCTCTCAATAGCTCAAATAATATTTATATATCTGGGTGCTCAAGTGTTGGGTGCATATATATTTACAGTTGTTATATCTTCTTGCTGAATTGACCCGTTTATCCTTATATAATGACTTTTTTTGTTTCTTTCTATAGTTCTTGTATTGAAATCTATTTTATCTGATATAAGTATAGCTACTCTTGCTCATTTCTGCTTTCCACTTGCATGAAATATCTTTTTCCATCCCTTTAGTTTTAGTCTGCATATGTCTTTATGGGTGAAGTAGGTTTCCTGTAGGCAGCATATAGCTGAATCTTGTTCCCCACCCCATTCAGTCATTCTATGTCTTTTGATTGGAGACTTTATTCTATTTACATTCAATGTTATTATTGATAGGTACGGACTTACTGCTCCACTTTGTTACTTGTCTTCTGGTCCTTCTTTCCTTTGTGTACAAGTTATTTTCTCTGGTAGTATGTATTAATTTCTTCCTTTTTATTTTTTTTGTATCTGTTGTAGGTTTTTTGATTTGAGGTTACCATGAGGATTGCAAATAATATCTTATAATCAATTATTTTAAACTGATGACAACTAAACTCAGATTTTAAACAACAACAACAACAAACATACAAATAAGCAAAGAGAAAATAATAGAAACTCTACTCTTTAACTCCATACTCCCTTTTAAAATTTTTGTTATTTCTATTTATATCTTTTTATTCTATCTATCTATCTAATCGATCATCTTTTATTTATATATTTATTTTTTAGTTGGAGTCTCACTCTGTTGCCCAGACTGGAGTGCAGTGGCCGCTCCCGGCCACCGCAGCCTCGACCTGCTGGGCTCCGGCAATTCTTCCGCCTCAGCCTTCCAAGTAGTTGGAACTACAGGCGCGTGCTACCACACCTGGCTAGTTTTTTGATTTATTGTAGAGATGAGGTCTCACCAAGTTGCCCAGGCGGGTCTTGAACCCGCGGGCTCAGGCAATCCACTCACCTCAGCCTCCCAAAGTGCTGGGATTATAGGCTGAACGACTGAGCCCAGCTCAGATGATTTCTAATTGCTTATTAATATCCTTTTCTTTCAGACTGACGGACTTCTTTTAGCATAATTTGTAGGACAGGTCTGGGGTAGATGAAATCGCTCAGCTTTGTTTTTCTGGAAAAGTTTTTATATGTCCTTCATGTTTGAAGGATATTCTCTGGATATATTCCCAGATAAAAGTTTTTTTCTTCAGCACTTTTGAGTATGTCATTCCTGGCCTGTAAATCTTCCACTGAGAAGTATGTTTCCAGAGGAATTGGAGCTCCATTGCATATTATATATTTCTTTTCTCTTGCTGCTTTTAAGATCCTTTCTTAATCCTCGACCTTTGGGAGTTTGATTAGTACATGCCTCTTTGGGTTGAAACTTCTTGGTGTTCTATGACCTTCTTGTACCTAAATATTGATATCTTTCTATAGGTTAGGAGAGTTCTGTTATTATTTCTTTGAATAAACTTCCTATACTGATCTTTCTCTACCTCATTCTCTTAGATTTGCTCTTTTGAGGCTATTTTCTAGATTTTGTAGGCATGGTCCATTCTTTTTTTTCCTCTACTGAGTGTATTTTCATAGAGCCTGTCTTCAAGTTCAATCATTCTGTCTTCTGCTTGATGAATTCTGCTTTTGAGAGACTCTCATGCCGTTTTCAATTTGTTAATCGAATCTTTCAGCTCCAGAATTTCTACTTGCTCTTTAAACATTATTTCAATCTCTTTGTTAAATTTCTGTGATAAGATTCTGAATTCCTTCACTATTTTTTTGAAGTTTGTTGAGCTTCCTCAAAACAGCTATTTTGAATTCTCTGTGTGAAGTATCACATAGTATCTGTCACCCCAGGAGTAACTTATTTAGTTCATTTGGTGAAGTCATGTTTTGCTGAATGTTCTTGATACTTGTGGATGTTTGTCGATGTCTGAGCACTGAAGAGTTACTTATTCTAATCTTTGCAGTTTGGGCTTGTTTGTACTCATCCTTCATGAGAAGGCTTTTCAGGTATTCAAAGAGAATTCTGTTGTGACTACAGCCATTTCTGCAGTCAGCAGTGCCCCAAACCCAGTAATACTGAGACTCTTGCAGACTCATACTGCCTTGGTGGGCTTGGGTAAGATCTAGGAGAATTCCCTGGATTACCATGCAGAGTCTTTTGTTCTTTGCCCTCATTTTCTCCCAAACAGGACTGACCTCCTCCCCCTAATGTTTATTCAAGGCCCCAGGGCTTAGATAACGCATGGGTGAATCTTGCCAGGACTGGATCCTTCTCTTCAGTGCAGCAGGTTCCCTTCTGGCCCAGGGTGGATTTAGGAAGGCCATCCAGGAGGTACCGCCTGGAACTGGGGGCTTAAGGAATCTGCTTGCTGCTTTATTTTACTGTGGCTGAGCTGATACTCAAGTTGCAAGACAAAGCCCTCCTTTCTCTCTCCTTTTTACAAGTGGAAGGAGTCTCCCTGAACTGCACTGCCTGGAGTCAGGGGAGGGTTACACAAGTAGTCCCTTGGCCACCACAACTGGTGTCTCACTGGGTCATATATACTCCAGGTCCACTGGCTCTGAGCCAAGGGCGGCACCTGGACTTGCCCAAGGACTGCAGTCCTTGTGGCCTGACTGCCTTTCAAATTTATTCGGGATTCCAAGGCGCTTTTCCTGTGGTGGAGCTACTCAGAACTCAGGTTTCTACACTGGGGTTGGGGATTTAGGGATTCTCCTCTAGCTGGGCCTAGTGATTTTTTTGTTTTGTTTTGTTTTTGTTGTTGTTGTTGTTGGGGTCTCACTCTGTCTCTCAGGCTGGAGTGCAGTGGCGTGAACATGAATATGACAATCACAGCTCACAGCAGCCTCAACTTTTGGGCTCAGGTGATCCTCCCACCTCAGCATTCTGAGTAGCTGGGACTATAGGTGCCCACCCCCACAGCCGTCTGGTCTGATATATATAAATATATTATATATATATATATAGATAGAGAGAGAGAGAGTCGGAGTCTCACTCACTCTGTCACCCAGGCTGGAGTGCAGTGGCATGCTCATGGCCACTGCAGCCTCGACATGCTGGGCTCAGGCGATCCTTCCACCTCAGCCTTTCAAGTAGCTGGAACTACAGGAATGTGTCACCTTGCCCAGCTAATTTTTTTTTTTTTATTTATTGTAGAGATGAGGTCTCGTCAAGGTGCTCAGGTTGGTCTCAAACCCTCTCACCTTGGCCTCCCAAAGTGCTGGAATTGTAGGTGTGAGCCACTGCGCCTGGCCCGTCTGATTTTTTGTGGAGATGAAGTTTTGCTATTTTGCCCAAGCTGGTCTGAACTCCTGGGCTCAAGCAATCCACCCCCTCAGCCTCCCAAAGTGCTGGGATTGCAGGCGTGAACCACAGTGTCTAGTTTAAATGCTCCTTCCATAGACACCGGAAAAATTCTGCCCTCTCTTGTGTTCTCTAGTGACAGGACAGTGGTGAGTTCCAGTGTAAAGTCCCACAATCACTTCATCATCTTCCCCTAAGCACACAGATTCTCTTTCCACGTGCTGCCAGGGAATGGGGAAGGGATGGTGTAGGCAATGCTAAACTGTTTTTCTTACACATTTCAGAGCCTCCTTCCTGGATATAATGTTAAAATCAGATACTATGGTCACTTACCTGATTTTTTTGTTTTGTTTTGTTTTGTTTTAGTTGGAGTCTCACTCAGTCACCCAGACTGGAGTGCAGTGGCCGCTCCCGGCCACGGCAGCCTCGAACTGCTGGGCTCCGGCGATCCTTCCGCCTCAGCCTTCCAAGTAGCTGGAACTACAGGTGCGCGCTGCCACGCCCGGCTAATTTTGTTGATTTATTGTAGAGATGAGGTCTCGCCAAGTTGCCCAGGCAGGTATCGAATCCGCTCAGGCAATTCACTCACCTCGGCCTCCCAAAGCACGGGATTACAGGCTGAGCCACCGAGCCCGGCCTGTTTTTTGTTTTGAGTTGGGGATCTCACTTCTGTCACTCAGCCTGGACTACAGTGGCACAATCACACCCACAGCAGCCTTGAACTCCTGGGCTCAAACATCCCACCTCAGTCTTCTGAGTAGCTAGGACTATGCCTTGCAACACCATGCTTGGTTAATTTTTTTTTTTTTTTTTGAGTCAGAGTCTCACTCTTTCGCCCAGGCTGGCGTGCAGTGGCACACCCAGTCTCAACCTGCTGGACTCAGGTGATCCTTTTGCCTCAGCCTTCCAAACACACCACCACGTCCGGCTCATTTTTTGATTTATTGTAAAGATGAGGTCTTACCAAGTTGTCCAGGCTGGGTTCGAACCCGTGGGCTCAAGCAATTCTCCCGCCTCAGCCTCTCAAAGTGTTGGGATTACAGGTGTGAGGCACCATGCCTGTCCTTACCTGACTGTTGGTTCTTATGTAGGTACTTTCTTGCAAGGATGGTTGTTCAATTTGGTGTTCTGTGGGAGGATGATGGCTGGAGGGGTCTACGTGGCCATCTTGCTCTACCTCTAACTATTACTTATCTAATTATTAGTTTATATAAATTAATTTTTAATGGCTGCATTAACAACTAGCTTTCAAAATGCCTGCAAATTTAACAATTGTCTTTTGAGGGTCACTTTACCAGCCCCGATGGATCTGAATCAATTTAGGCATGAGAATGGACACTATTTGTTCAAGATGGTGGCAGAGAAGAAGCAAAAACAGAACTCCATCATTTCCCCTCTTGTTTTGTCCTTTCTTGCTGGAAAAGCCACCATAACCTGCACACATCATTTTAAAGCACTTCTCCCATTTTCTCACAATTCTTTCTCTACATCCTTGGGGTTGATCTTGTACGTAGGTAAAAATACCAAACTCTGTAAAATATATAAAGAGGTTTATTCTGAGCCAAATGTGAGTGACTAAGGTCTGTGATACAGTCCCAAGAGGTCCTGAAAACATGTGCCCCAAATGGCTGAATTACATTGTGGCTATATATATTTTTAGGGAGACAGAAGTTACAGATAAAACATAAATCAATATATGTGAGGTTTACATTTGTTAAGCATGAAAATGTGGGACATCTCCAAGTGGGGAGAACTTCAGGTTATAGGTAGATTAAAATATTTTCTGATTGGCAATTTGTAGAAAGAGTTAAGCTCTGTCTAAAGAATTTGAAATCAGTAAAAGAAATACTTAATGCTTAAGACAACAGGGAAGGGGGGGATGGGGTTTGAGGAAGCCAAGGCTCTCTCAATGTTTTTCTGGTTTTCTTATCTGCCGCTCTTTCTCTTCTGAGCCCAGAGATTATCTAACATTCTGTCTGCCACAAGTGATAAGATTCTCCTAATCAAGGTAGAGGGAAAGT